>PVJH01001479.1:157186-207382 GCA_004026705.1 Nesogale talazaci
TCACTGTACATCTCCTGATCTACCTGGATTTATGTGGTAGAATTGGGGTCATGATAGTGGGTGGGAGGCAGCATGGGAGCTAGAGGAAGGTTGCATATTTCATAGCTACTACCCTGTATCTTAACTGGCTCATCTCCTCCTTGCAACCCCTCTGCAAGAGGATGTCACCTCACCTATTGATGGGCTTTGGGTCCCCAATCTGTACTCCCCCTCATTAATAATAATATAATTTTAGCTCATTAATGCCTGACACCGGATCCCTTCACCACCTCATGATCACACAGGCTGGTGTGCTTCTTCCGTGTGGGCTTTATTGCTTCTGAGCTGAAAGGTTGCTTGTTTACTCAAGCCTTTAACTCCCCAGATGCTATATCTTTTGGTAGCCGGGCACCATCAGCTTTCTTCACCACATTTGCTTATGCATACATTTGTCCTCAGGGATCATATCAGGAAAGTGAGCATGCAAAGTTGTGCTTTTTAGCTCTTGAAGCCTGATATCTCATCCCTTTGACACCTCATGATTCCACAAGCTTGTGTGCTTCTTCCATGTGGGCTTTGTTGCTTCTGAGCTAGATGGCTGCTTGTTTACTTTCAAGCCTTTAAGTCCCCAGATGCTCCATCTTTTGATAGCCGGGCACCATCAGCTTTCTTCGCCACCTTTGCTTATGCACACATTTGTCTTCAGTGATCATGTCGGAAAGGTGAGCATCTTGGAATGCCAATTTAATAGAACAAAGTGTTCTTGAACCAAGGAGATACTTGAATGAAAGTCCAATGCCCATCTGTTGTCCTACTACTAACCCTATAAGTATACACATTAATCTCTTTCCCCATCCTCACTTATAAATATATGCCTTTATGTACATACTTACATTTGAACCTCTATAAATGTTCGCTATCCCCCAGTTCCTTCCTCTATTTCCATTTGCTTCCCTCTTGTCCCACTATCATGCTCACTCTCCATTTGGGTTTCAGTATTTTTTCTCTGTTACATTAGTCTTAATCAATCTCTATTGGCCTTCTCTGTCCCACCTTGTCCCTGCATTTGTATCAATTGTTATTCCCTTTTTCCTGGGCTGATCGACATCACCACCTTGTTTTAATAGGTTCTAGCCATCTATCCTGTCTTCCATCTATGCTTCTGTTGTTTTATTTGGTTATATGCATGTGCCATATAAGAGGGTATTAAAGTTTGCCCCCATTTTCATTGATAACCCATTTATTTATTGGCCTCTGATTCATCTTGAGTTCACTTTTGTGTATAGAGTGTGGTATTAGTGCTGTTTCATTCATTTGCATGTGGAGATTCAATTTTTCCAAGGTCGTTTTTGAAAGGGCTATATTGTCCCTATTAAATAGTGGCCTTTTAAAAAAATTGCTGGATCTCAGATGCTTGTACACCATTTATTTCTAGATTTTTTATTTTGTTCTGTTGGCCTATCTATCTATTATTGTACTGATATTAGACTATTTTGACTATTGTGGCTATGTAATCGGTTTTTAGGTTAGGTGTGTGAAATTCTTTTCTATGATGTTCTTCTCAGGGAGTTTTTGCTTATTCTACATTTTTTTGCTCTCCATATGAAGGTGGTGATTAGTTTTCCCAGTCCTTTAGAGAATAAACTTGGGATCTGGATGAGAACTGTGTTGCATTTATACAGTGCCTTTAGTGGTATTGATATATTCACACTATTAAGCCTTCTTATTCATGATCATTGGTTATTTTCCCATTCATGTAGACAAGTTTTGGGTGATATATTGAGTTTTTTTTGTTGTTGTTGTTCAGTACAGGTTTTTTGTTTCTTTGGTTAAGTTTATTCTAGCTTTTCTACAGTTAATATAAGTAAAATTGATTTCTTGATGTCTTTTTCTGAGCTCTCTTCATTGATGTACGAGCAACCAATTGATTTTTGCTTCCTAAGATTGTAGCCTACTACTTTACCAAATTCCTTAATTGTTTCCAACAATCTCTTTGGGAGGTCCTTTGGGCTTCCGACATGTAAAAATCCAGCACATCATCTGAAAATACAGAGAGTTTCATTTCTTCTTTGCCCAATTGGAATACCTTGACTTATTTTTGGAATCTAAGGTTTAGACTAGACTTGTAGCATAATGTTGGAAAGCAGTTATGATAGGGGACATCCTTGTCTGATTGTCATTTTTTCCAGTATTTTTTCCATTTTATGTGAAATTGGCTATTTTAAATTTTGTATATACTCTTTATTATCTTGATGAATCTTCTTTCTATTCCTATTTTGTTCCCAATTTTTATTAGAACTGGTGTTGGACATTATAAAGTGCCATTTCTGCATCTATTGGTATAAATATGTGATGCTTTATTTATCTCTGTAGTAGGTTACATTATATTGTAGATTACATTCTAATGATGAACCATCCTTGCAGACCTGGAAAGATTATCATTTGATCATGGTGAATTAGTTTCTCATTATGTTGTTGTAGACTATAGATGAGAATTTTGTTGAGAAATTTTGCATTTATCTTCATGAAGAATAGTAGTTTGCAATTTTCTGGTTTTGTGGAGTCTTCACCTGATTTTGTGGTTTTGGTCTTAGGGTTATACTCATTTCATAGAATGAGTTTTGATGATTGCTGCCCCTTTCTGTATTCTGGAAGAGTCTAGGTAGAATTGTTATGGGTTATTTGGTATAGACCCCTGTGAAGTCATCTGAACCCGGCCTTTTCTTGATTAAAAAAAATTTAATGGCTTGATTTGCTTCTTCTTTTGTTAGGGGTCTGCTAAGGTTTTCTGCATCCATCTAAGTTACTCTGGGTAGATGATGTACTTCTGAGTATCTTTTCCCATTTTTTTTTTAGGTTCTCACACTTGTTGAAGGATAGTGCTTTTTAGTAATGTATTCTTATTCTTTTAGTTTTATCTGGATCTATTGCGATGTAGCTCATTTGATCTCTAATTCCAGATGTTTTCATGCTCTCTTCCTTTTCAGTTTCTAGCAGTTTGTCGATTTTGTTAATTTTATCACTAACCTTCATGTCTTCTTGACATTTCCATAGTCTTTGTGTTTTTCAGTTTATTTATTTCTTTTCTAATTTGTATGTTTTCTTTTCAAAATTGTAATTGAAAGATTTATGTTATTGCACTTGTTTAATTGTTGCAGGTGTTTAAAAGTGTTGATTTTAGATTTCTCTCTCTTTCTCACTCTCATTTCATATGTGCTGATTGATAACAACTACCCACAGATAAATGCTTATGTTTTGGTATGCTGTGCTAAAATTCTCATTTGTTTCTAGGAATTGCTTGATTTCACCTCTTATTTTATCTTTTATTTGGTTGTTTTAAAGTTTTGTTTTCTTCAGTCTGCATGCATTTGGTGTTGTGTTCTTGTGTTGCTTTCATTGATTTTTTTTAGTTCTGTAGCATTGTGATAGGAGAAAATTAAATTTAGAATCTGAGTGTTTTTGCATTTATTAAGACTTGATTTGTGACCTAACATGTGATCTATACTATAGATCTATGTTATAAAATGTAATATATGGCCCTGAAATTCCACAGCTGTGAAGTGTTAAGGTATGTGTACACAAAATCTCAAAAAACACAAAAGACCTTAGATTTCATTCATATGAAATATCTAGAATAGGCATAAAAACAGAACATAGTTTTGGACTTTCCAGGGGACGGAAAGAGAGAATAAAAATGGCTTTTAATGGTTGCAAGGGTTACTTTTAGGGTACTATATTATAATATCAGACAGAAATAATGGCTGCCTACTTCTGTTACTATACAAATGACTGAATTATGCATTAGAAATAAGTAGATTTCATGTTATCTGATTTATATCTCAATAAACTTGTGATAAAGTATACAATAAAAAGGCTGTCAGTGAAAAATCTTGCAATTTTTCTTAATTTAGGTAGGAAGAAATCATTCAAAGGTCAGTTTTTTCAAGATTGAATTCATTGTCAGACTAAAGATATCTTTACCTTAAATTTTATGGGAGAAAGTGCTTACCTTGAATAGAAATTAAAAATGTTGAATGTGTTTCATCTAGTCTAGCAAAAATTACAATTTAGTTGTTCAAATTTATTATATTAAGGTGGAAAATTGTGTTAATTGCTGTGTCAAACCAATTTGTCTTCCTCATATGACACTCTAAAGTAGACTGCTTTCTTTTTAAATCTTATCAGTCATTTTATATCAATGTCTGTGAGGTATTTTTGGTGATATCATGGTCTGCATCAGGTAGTAAGGTAATATAGGCCTGATAAGGAAGCCTTGCTGGCACTGTGGTGAGGACTTTGAAATGCGAAGCAACCACAAGCTCAATAGTTCACATCCACCAGCTGCTCCTCTGGAGAAAGGTGAGTCTCCTTTTTCCTGTTCACATTAGACCGGTCCAAATTCCTTCTCTTTGTACCTCCAGTTACGCATGTAAAAACTTAGGTAGTAATATTGCAACTTCTGGTATACTTACAAAGCCAATATGCTATTCAGGTTAGTTTCTAGTGATAATCTTAATGTCTTTGGAGTCTTATTGATAACACCATGTCTGTCAATATTTATTTTCTCATACATGGAATATCTTCTATTTTGCATTAATTATCATTTTCTCCAAAGAATAAGTAATTGCAGGCTTTCTTGCCTCTTTAAGTATTCAGTGATTTAAAAAATTATATCTTGAACACTTTGGATAATGTACTCTCATTTGCTCACATTTCTTTGAAGAGGATAATTTTGCTTAAATTTTTGTTTTTAAGGTTTTAGGCTGCTCATTCTCTCTTCTAAATGACATTCCGACTGTACTTCTCCCAAGACAGATTCAGTTTTTTGGGTTTTTTTGCCAATCTGTGATACTTTCAATGTTCTTTAGCAAAAACCACAATTCAGATACATAAATTCTTTATTCATTGTCTACTTTTATTTATTGTCCAATTTTCATCTGCATATGAAGCAACTTAGATCAGGAAAACTTTAGTCTTTAAAGTGGCATCCTTGCTCTTAATCTATGTAATAGATTTTCCCAATGTAACATTTCAGCACTGTTACTTCCATGAGTAATAATTGTGGACCCAAGCAAAATGAAACAATTAAAAACTTCATTTTTTCCTGTTTTTCAAGATGTTGTCTCTTAGTTCAATTGTGAGACTGATGGAGTTCTAATTCAAACACAAGACTGAAGTCCTTGGCCTTCATCAGCAACAAAAGTAGGTGGGAAGGTACCACTAAAGACAGAAGTATTCTTAGAATCTATTTGTTCACCAGAATTTCTACACTTAGACATAGAAGTCATTGCAAATTGTACAATACATCCCAATGTAACAAAACTAAATGAACTCCTGACTCCACTTTCTTTAAACCAGTATGTTCAAACCAGCACTTCAACAGCTACAGATAAATGTAAGGCAAAGAGAATGTCTGGGAAAAATACAATCAATTATAGCTCATAAATCTTTGGCAATTTTTGTAATACACCTGATCACAAAAATGAGTTGCCAATATTTCTGTGGAAGACAGCTCCTTGGAGTGGCTATGCACCTGTGTGTTCATAGAAGGGTCAGATTCTTTATATCTTTCAGGTAGCCACCTATCCTTATTGTCATTCATATCTCTAGGGGCCAATGAGTTTAAAGTTCATTAGAAAATCAATGTGCTGGTCAGCATATATTTATTACAATTCATTTTTAAAATAGTAAATCTAGTTAATCAATTGATGAATTGCATTAGTCTTTGTTAACACTAAAATGAAATTCAGTTCTACATGCTGTAGTTTTACACTTGGTAAGAGCTGTTTTTCTTTTGCATATATGCTCTTAAAGATAGATTGGAAACTGTTTTTCCCATTTTCTCATCAAAATGACTATTTTAAAAGTTACTAGAATCACAAAAAGAAAATAGGACTACCTCATCATAAGATTCTAGAGAATAACATGTACTTATTTTTAAATTTTTTATGAAGAGTGAGAAAATGCAGGAACAGGAATTTAGTTTCCCAATTCTCAATATTAGTTTCTCACTTCCACTCCTCATTTTGGCTCAGATCTGTTTATCTGCTCTGCCCCAAAGAGTGAAACCACAAGGAAAGAGAATACTGTAGGCAGCAGCGGAGGTGATTTAATCTACGTTACCTTTGCAGCTCAGCGTGTCTGTGTGTACTCACATCACATATTGGGCTGGCTTCCCTGTTAGGGTGGAATCAGCTCTGTGTGTTTTACTCATTTCTTCAACTTAACTCCATGTTGAGCACATGAGCCTCCCTACTTGGATGTTTGATCAAAGCTTGTGCTTATGTTGAAATGGAATGACTCCCACCGGGGCAGAGGCGCCACGGAAATTGCTGCTAAATTACCACCATTTTCACCAAATCACCTTCCAGATACCATCTCTCCAGTCTGCCACCTAGAGAAGATATTAAGCAAGGAAGCAAAATGAATCACTATCTCTCATTGGGGTCCAGGTCACCAAGCCTGATTCAGTGAGCTGAATTCATCTTCCATCAAGTCTGAAGACCTTCTGGAAGGCATTGCTTTGAAGAGATCTGATATCATAAACCTGAGTGTGTTGAGTATAAAAATGATTTCCTCTGTAGTGAATTCCAAGGAGCTTATCCATGTGACCACTTCTTTGAAATGTTTCAATAAATGTATATATGCTATTGGAGTTTTTTAAAACTGTATTCTATTATTTGTTTTTGTTTATTTTTTGAATCCATGATAACTTTAGTAAACATTTATTTTGTGTTCTCAACAATGTACCAATATTAGTTAGAATTGACTCTGGGTTCACTACATAAATTTCAAAACTTATGAAAAAATAACTGTCAAAGTTTTATGTTTTCATGTTTCATATCTATATAAAATCAGAAGACCTTTATAAAATTATTTAACCTGTGATCAATTTTGTTCCCATACTATAGCTCACATATAGAAATGTGATTTTATGAGTCACTATGTTTAAATTTAAATAAATCACATATCCGGTTCTGCATTAGCAGACCTTTATCTTTGAACGGATAGATGATATCTCCTGAGGCCATGTTCACCTATTAAAAAATCATGCCTGGTTCAATAAATGGGAAATCTCCTTCTTGATTGTCTTATTTAGATAGATTTATCTTAAGACAGTAAATACATTCACATATTTCCCAAAAGAAAAATGGCACAGAGATGATCAATCTTCAGTCCCATTCACATCTCTGGACTTTGAGCTTGTACCAATAGTTAAGGAGGATAAGTGTTGCTGTAGTAAATGGATGAAGGGGAGGGAGGGCAGTAACCTCCACAGCGAGGATGCCAAGCTGTTCTGCTTTGAAAGAGGGTAATTAGCTTCTTTGTGCTTCATTTCTCTCTTTCCTTAAAAGGAAAAATAAGTCACTCCTTTCCAGAGTTGTTTGGAGATTAAATGAGATGAAGATGAAAGGAACTAAGAGCAGGGCCAGGCAGATAGTAATGACTAAGTTAAAGTTAGCTTTCTCAATTTATTGCTATACCATTAATGTAAAATAAAGGTATCAATCTTATGTATTATGCACGAATTTTTAAACAAACAAAAGACTATCTGCATTATTTGGAATCTAAAATGTGATTTTCAGTGATTTTTATTTAATAGTAAGCAGGCTGTTATTGTAAACTCAAGACAAGGAGACAAAGCAGAATACATGACAATTTAATCTTAAAATTGTAGATGGGTAAATGTAACTCTAATTTACTGAGAGATATTAAAGGGCAACACTAACTTAGATTATTAAATAAGTGTTAGCTATGATTTAGATTTAATAAAACAATTATGTACATTAGCTTATAATTGATCATTATTAAATGTATAATTAGTGAGATTGAATAACAGAGGAAAAGATAAAAGTCTATCTTTAATCCATTGTTCACTCTCAATATGTAAAATTTTAATAATCATTGGCATGTAATATAATTATGAAGTTATAAATATAAATTAGATTATGTTGAAGAGTGCATTTAAAGTCCTTATGCATTTCATATAATTGCTTTAAATTTGATTAAGTTTAAACAGCTATGCTACCGTGGTATTTGAGACTTAAAGCTGTTTTACCTAAAAACTTGAATGCTAATCTCACATTCAATTTTATAATGCTTGAGTAACAAATGACAAAATATAAGGTAAGAAAACCATATAAATAATAGCTATAATGAAGGGGGCATTCTGTGTAAAAATATTTTTTAAATTTTTGAAAGGCAGGATCTGTAACTAGGCTGAAACATTCTTATGAATTTAAATGATCCTTTATTTTAATGGCTTCTTATTCTAATTAAACAGGTAATTTTTGCTGTCACAGCAATGCCTCCAATATGGCAGTTTGACCCATCATGCAACCCAGATCTCAAAAAATGTGGGGATGATATATCAGTACCTGCTGATCATGAAAGGTCTTGAATATGTATATGCATCCTTCCCCTTTTGATGCAGAGACCATTTTTGTTTAGCCCAACAAAAGAACTTTTAAGAAATTACCATGAAGCAAAACTTAAATTAGTGATATTTTTATTTCAAATGTTGGAGCTTTCCCAAAAAGAGGGAAAATTTAAAAATTATTTTTTGGGAGGTGAGTTATCTAATTCATGGTGAAATCTATAATCCGAAAAGTTATAATACATTTACGACTGGCCACATAGTAACACAATCAGCTACACAAAGGGAAGTGAGTGAGTCAGTTTCTGTCTGAGAAAGAGTTCTCACCCAACTCCATCTATCAGTGTAATAAAGTTAGGCTCCCTGCGAGCATTTCAAGTGGAAGAAAAAATTGAGTGACATCATCCTCGGCCATGTTTTCTCATATATGAGTTAATAGTACCTATCACATATGTTGTTGTGAGATCACCAATCGCCAGCCACTTTGTGGCAGAGAGAAGAACCTATTTGTTACCTTGAAGTTTGACAGTCTCAGACGTCTTATCTAGGTTACCAAAGAATCAACTGGAAGACAGTGAGTTTTCAGCTTATCATAATTGCTGAGGTCTCAGATAATTTTGCATGACTAATAAGTGACAAGAAGCCTTGATAGACTAGTAAGTTACATACTCAAAAACTCTAAGAAACAGTTTTATTCTATCTTATAGATTTCCTATATGTCAGAATCACCTAGAAAGCAGCTGATTTTATATGCGCACACACACACACTATCACACACACATATACTATAAATACATACAAAGGCATTGCATATATATGTTGCTGAATATACTTGTGTGTATATATGTTAAATGATATGATGATGATATGATGATATTCATATATTTACAAAGAAAATCAGTCAATAACACTTATTCAATGCTAAACTTACCAATAATACAAAACATGACGATACTAAACATTCTTATCTATTTATGGAGTCTGAAATTGTGCAATGTGCAATCAAGTTGCATTTATAATTATTGGAAATTGGACTGTGAATGGTGGGTACAAGGAAGTATTGAAATTAAAAATAGGGCATTGTTTGCAGAAATGACACTTGGGAACACATTATAGAATTTTACTAGATCAACAGCAAATTCCTTGCAAATGCCTTTTTTTGTTCTATGACAAAAAAGTCCAGTTAAGGACCTTGCTGGATGGAATTCATGGGAATTAATTCAAATACATCTGTAAAAAGAGGTTATGGAGAAGTTCTATAGGATAAGTTCACCGCTTGTCTGTCCGTTTGTTCTACTACAGAACTTTGTGCATTGCTGTCATGCTGAAAGCTATATCATGGGTATTTCAAATAGCAACCAGGTCACCTGAAGGCAACACGTTTCAACAGAGCTTCCAGATTTAGAAGCAACTATGAAGAAGTAGAAGGGTATCCACATCTGAGGTATTAACCACAGAAATTCCTCTCAGTATCAGTGAAGCATTGTCAGTTCCTGGCAACCTAGGACACAGAGCAGACCATGGTGAGAGACAGTGCCAGAAGAAGAACTTCTCGTCCCGGAGACACTCAAAATGAGACTTGGCGGGAGCTATCTTCTCAAAGAAGGGTCAACAATCATAACATGAATGATGTAAAAGCCTGTGGGAGTAAAGTTTTCAGAACCTTCATTTGTTGACAGGAATCAAAACAAGAAAAGAAAAAAGATACACCTGCAAACATCAATTAACATTTGGAACTTGGAAAAAAATTTTTTAAACAATTGGAATTTGGAATGTACAATGTACGAACCTAGGAAAATTGGAAGCCATTACAAACAAAAGGAACACATAAAAATGGATATTCTCAGTGTTAGCAATCTGAAATGGAATGATATTTGCCACTCTGACTCAGACAATCATATGGTTTACTGTGCCGTGAGTGAGTTAAAGAAGTGAAAATGGCATGGCACTCACATTCAAAATCGACATTTCAAGATCTATTTTGAAATATTGTACTGTGTGTGATGATTTTATGTCTATCTGCATACAAAGAAATCTGATGATTATCATTAAAATTTGTCCACCTACCACTAAAGCTAGGGAGACTGAAATTGATGAATTCTACCAATACCTTCAATCTGAAATTGATCAAGCATGAACTCAAAATTCATTGATAATTATTAGCAATTGGAATGCCACTGTGAAAACAGAGGAAGGAGGAGTAGTTGGAAAATATGGTCTTTGGATAGAAATGAAATGAGATTATATGGCAGAATTTTTCAAGACTAACTTATTCATAGCCATTATCTTTTTTTCTGTGAACAGCAGACATTTAAATTATGCTGTTGGTAAAGTACTGGCGATATTATTGACTGTCAAAGGGGACATGAGTCTGTCTTGGAAGAAGCCCAGCCAGAAGGGGCCTTAGAAACATGAATGGTAAATTCCTTTTTATGTATTTTAGACAGGTTATCAATACTTATTCTCATGAAAGAGTCATAGAAGAGAGGGGTGCTATCACAAATGGGGTGAAGAAATTAGATTATCAGGAAGAATATCCTCTGAGGTCTTAAAAACTTGTTTTCAAACAAGCAGCTATCTAATTGAGATGTCAACTAAACCCAAATACACACCAACATCTGTGATCCAAGGATTGGAAATGACATAACTCCAAGCAGAAGAATGAAATTGTATCATATCTTAAATTGTATGTGAGAGAGAGTCTGGTGTGCAGAAAGCTATGGGTAATAGTGGAAGCCCAAAATACATGCACAGGATCTGCAGAGGTCAGTAGTCTTAGGTGAGGGATGGGAATAACCTGGTTATCAAGCAGAGAGTATTGTGGAGATGATACATCTGACTTGAATAGTTAAAACCATTGCATTTGATCTCCCACTTGATACACTTTGTGCTTAATCTGTTGTTTTTTTTTTTTAACATTTTCTGTTTTTTTCCATGTTGGAGTTTAACTGTTGTATTTTGTCATTGTTCATAGACTTCTTGACTCTCTGTTATGCATATTTCTACATTTTTTCGTATGTGAAAACCAGTATGGGCAAATCTATAGAGACAATAATTAGAATAAGAATTCCTTGGTGCTGAGCCCCGGTAGCGTAAATAGTTGAGTGCGGGACTGCGGCTCGCAGGTTTGGCGGTTCAAATCCAGTGGTGGCTCTCGGGAACAGTGCTGGGTAGCTCCCACAACCAGCAGAGGGCAGTGATGATCCCCCCCAAAAAAACAAAACAAAACAAAACAAAAAAGAATTCCTCAAGTGTATAGCATGGGAGACGGGGGCAAAAGTGTGAGATGATATCAAGGAGTACAAGAAGGAAGAAGATATTTTGAACCTGGATGTACTATCTACTGTCAATCATTGCTTCAATTGCTTTCTATGATTGAATTATAGGATGGTATGATGTCTATATTAGGTCTTAAAAATGGTTTGAAAGAAAAAATTAAAAAGATGGATGGTTCCTAAATCCTATGGAGCAATTCCACTATATTCTGTAGAGCCACTATGAAAATCCACTTGATGGAGATGATATAGATATAAATATATATTCCAATTTATTTATTTATTTCACATTGCCTCAGATGCATGTAAAAGTTGGAAATTGAATAAGAAGACTGCAAAGGACATTGTGGTGCTGGTGAAGATATTGAAAGTATCAGACTAAGCAATCAGTCTTAGAAGAAGCATTCTAAAGTTGAGACATATTTTCAGGACAGACAAGCTCCTGGAGAAGACATCATACACTGAGGGGCCAGTGAAAAAGAAGACCACCAGTGACATGGACTAACATGGTGGCTGCAGCACTGAGTCGGAAATAGGAATGAGTGTGACAATGGCACAAGACTGGGTAGTTTATTGTTTTGTTGTGCATTGGGCTGCTGTGAGTCAGACCCTCCCGGACACCTCAAAACAACAGCAACAACAGCAACAACATATATTCACAGCTATGTTTCATAGGGCAGGCTAGAACAGTCCTTGAGGGTTTCTGACAGGGTAGTGTTCACTCTATATTTTTTCTTTCAATATACATATTCCCCAATATATGTTTTCTCTAATATATATCTCCAATATATATTTTCCAGAGATCATATTATATACACATTCAGATTATAGTTTTTCAATAGAATTTATAGCATATATATTTTTCTTATATTTCTTACATTTCAAAGATATTGGATATTTAAATGCTATTCTAAATGGCATTTTTCAAAAAATGCTTTTCTATGCTTGATTCAATTGATGTATGGATTGAGATGAGCTGTATGAACTCCCAATAAAATGATTTGAAAACAAAGAAAGAAATACTATATGTAAGTACTTTAAACTATGTTTATCAGATAATAATCTATGGCTAAAATTGGTAATAGACACTACTAAGAAAACAAATGTTTTCCCACCATAATGATATATGTAATCACATTTCATTATATTATGATGTTGAATAAATAAGGAGATAGCAGGAGTCCTTGTTTTTTCATTAATTTCAGAGGAAAAGTTTTAACATAACATTATGTGTGTTTCCTCTGTTCATCAGGTACCTGTTATCATATTTAGAATGTATTTTCTATTCCTAGACTCTTTATAGTGTTTTCATTTATGGACCCTAAATTTTATCAATATCCTTTTGATTGCATTTCTTGGGATAACCATTACCATATAATTACACAAAAAGAAAACAAATTTTTCATCATCTTATTTAAATCAATTAAAATAAATAATTTTAAATATTATTTTTTTAGTTCAAGAGTAAACAGCATGGCCTTGTATATTTTTCTTTTATGTGGTGCTGGATTTAATCTGATAATACGTTATTTTGCCTTATTTTGTCTGCTTGATGGTGAATGTCTAGGAATTTTCGCATCTTGAATTGTTTCAGTTAAGTATCAGATTAAACTTGCCGAACTCCTTAAACTATGGCTCATGGGCCATACGCAGGCCTGCCAAGGACATTCATCACGCCTGCCGGGTGTTTGTGAGCTGCTACCAGTCCTGCTTAGCAGCCACTCAGGCCAGGCCTGCAGTTAATTTGTGTGTAGTTTCTTTTTCTTAAAAACAATAGTCCAGTTCTCCAATGGTTTGAGGGACTGTGAAATGGCACCTGTTTAAAAAGATTGAGGACCTCTGGATTAAGGAATCAACTACCCTCATAGTATTAACTAGATATTATGTCTTGGTATCTGCTCCAAGGAATATCTGTGTAATACAGGTAATATTTCTATTTGTGAATAAAATTTTTATGAATGGCATGATTGTATCAAAAGATTGCATACTTTCAATAGCAGTTAATATTGCTAACTTTGTCTTTATACCTAGCATAGCAATCGATTCTAAGAAAGCAGTTATTAGAATTCACAGTTTATATAGATGGTAGCAATTTTTCTAACCCATAACCAAAGAACAATAATTTAATATTTTCATCAAATTACATTGAATATTATATATTGTGAAAATAAATTGGTTATTTGTATAGCTTATTTCCTTTTGGGTATTCAAACCCGTTCCTTATTTATTTACTTATTTTTCTTCCTGGAGAACTGAATCAGCTACTATCACTGCCCTCAGGTGGTGGGAGTAGGAGGCCCAGGCTTTGCTCTGTGGAGCTGGAATCGAACCTCCATCCCAGTGGGCCGCAGTCCCGTGCACAACTACTATGCCACCGGGGCTCAGCCCAAAAAATATGGTTTTTTAAAAAAATCATTTTATTGGGGGTTCATACAACTTTTACCACAATCAATATATACATCTATTGTATGCAAACCACATTTATACATTTATTGCTATGATTCTCAAAACATCCTTCTTCTACTTAAGTTCTTAGTATCAGCTCCACATACTTCCCCTCCCTCCCCACTACTCCTCCTTTATGAACCATTGATATTTTACAAATTATCATTATTTTGTTATATCGCACACTGTCTGATGTATCCCTTCACCCACTTCCCTGCTGTCCATATCTCAGGGAGAAGGTTATATGTAGATCCCTACAATTGGTTCCCCCTTTCCACTCCACCTTCCCTTCAAGCTCCCGGTATCACTATTCTCACCACTGTCCTGAAGGGATCATGTGTCCTGAATTCCCCATGTTTCTGGCTCCTATTCGTACCAGAGTGCATCCCCTTTTCTAGGCAGATTTGTAAGGTAGAATTAGGATCATGGTAGTGGGTGGGAGGAAGCATTTAAGAACTAGAGGAAAGATGCATATTTCATTGTTGCTTCACTGTACCTTGACTGACTCATCTCCCTGTGACCCTTCTGTAAGGGGATGTCACTTCACCTACCAATGGATTTGGGTCCCCAATCTGTACCCCCCCTCATTTATGATGATATAATTTTTATTTCTTTGATGCCTGATATCTGATCCTTTCAATACCTTGTGGTCACACAGGCTGGTGTGGGCTTTTTCTGTGTGGGCTTTGTTACTTCTGAGCTTGATGTCTACTTGTTTACTTTCAAGCCTTAAAGAACCCAGATACTATATCTTTTGATAGTTGGTCACCACCAGCTTTCTTCACCACATTGGCTTATGCACACATTTGTCCTCATAAATCATATCAGGAAGGTGGACACACAATGTTATGACTTTTAGTTCTTTGATGCCAGAAAGCAGATCCCTTTGACACCTCATGATCATAGAGGCTGGTTTGATTCTTCTTTGTGGGCTTTGTTGCTTCTGTGCTAGATGACCACTTGTTTACTTTCAAGCCATTAAGATCCCAGATGTATATCTTTTGATAGTCAAAAAGCTTTCTTAACCACTTTTGCTTATGCACACATTTGTCTTCAATGATCGTGTTGGGAAGGTGAGCATCATGGAATACCAATTTAATAGAACAAAGTGTTCTTGCATTGAGGAAGTGCTTGAGTGGAGGTTCAAAACCCATCTGCTTTCTTAATACTAACCCTGTAAGTATATGGGCATAGAACTATTTCCCCATCATCACATATAAATATATTTACCTATGTACATGCCTGTATTTTATACCTCTATAATTGCCCTTTACCCGCTCTCCCCCCCCCCCAGTTCTTTCCTCTATTTTCTTTTACTTTCTTCTTTTCCCATGACCATGCTTAACTTCATTTGGGTTTCAGTAATTTCACTTTGTTACATTACTCTTTCTCAATACCTATCAGGCCTCTCACACCCACCTTGCCACTCATTTTGAATAACTTGTTGTTCCCTTATCCCTTATCCCCCACTTGCCCATCTCCCATGTCCCCCCAGAACTATCAGTCCTGTTGTTTTCTCCTCCAGATGGTTCAACCATCCCATCTCATCCAAATAGACTTGGAGAAGTAATCTGTACCAAAAAAAATAGACATTGTAAGAAGAGATGCCCAAAGAAAATAAAAAAAGATGACAACAAAAAAGCCCCAATGTCCAGACAAAATATATAAATAAGTAAAAAAAAATAGTAACAAAATAAAAGCCTGTAAATAATTGAGGTTTGTTGGCCTCCAGGAGTGTTCCCCAGTTGAGCCCAATGGGTTGCCACACCCTGGCCCCTAAGTCTATCCTTGGCACTCCCTCAGGAGCTCCATGCCCTGCTCCCCCTGCTGCTTTGCTGCACATTAGTGTTTTGCTTCAGTGTGGTGAGGTCAGACAGAGTACAATCCCGACCCTGCTTCTCCATTGTTGGGTTTTAGATCAGGAAGGATGCTGTATTTCATAGTGGGGCCAACCATGTGGTTCTCTCTGTGTGTTGGCTCTTCTGAGTGGAGATATCAACCTCAAGGTTCAGTTGGCCAGGGTCCACTCTACACTCTCTTCCTCCCCCATCATTTCTTCTCATGTGCTCTGGTCAGGCATGCCCCTCTCTGTGAGCTGCAGCTTCAGTGCTGTCCTCCCAAGCAAAGTCCACTGCGGGGAAAGGTGACTATCCACGTAGTTGAGATTGGGGTTTGGCACTCAAACCCCTACACTGGCTCCCCACTCCATGTCATCACGTTGCATTCATATCCTGGAATCCCAGTTTAAGTTTGGTCCTGCTTTCCCTGTGGAGGTATAAGCAATATGCTCCCCTTGTGAGGACTAGCACCTCATTCCCTCATTCTCCCTCTACACATTGCCATCTCATCACCACCCCTCTACTAACCGCGGTTGGCTACCATATGTAGACCTGGATTTGGCTGTGGTTTGTTTCTTGCCACTGGGTATATGCACAGTGATAGGACTGCTGGGTCCTATGCTAGCAAAATTTCCATCTCTTTTACATATTGGCAAATCGATTTCCATAGTGGTTTTACATACCTACAGGTCCAGCAGATGGGGTTAAGATTTCTTGTCTCTCCACAGACCCTCCAACACTTGCTGCTTTCTGATTTTTTTAATCGCGCTATCTTTGAGGGTGTTAAGTGGTATCTCATTGCTGTTTTGATTTGCATTTCTCTTATGGCTAATGATCGGGAACATTTTCTCATATGTTTATTGGTCATTCAGAGTTCTGCCCCTGTGAAACTTCTGTTCAGGTCCTTTGCCCACCTCCTCATTGGACAGTTTTGTTCTTTTTGGGAGCTATCAGAATACTATAGATTGTGGTAATAAGGCCCTTGTCTAATGTGTTTTGCTGAAGATCTTTTCCCAGTCGTGGGCTCTCTTTTTACTCTCTTGGTGAATTATTTCAATGTACACAGGTTTTTCATCTTCAGTATATCCCAGTTGTCGATTTGTGCCCTTTCTGTGTTTGTGTCCTTCCTTATGACTGATACTTTATATAATCCTTGTGCCAGTGTTCTCAAGTTGGTCTCAGTTCCCTCATTGATGGGCCTAATAGTTTGCAGTTTTACTTCAAGATCTGTGATCCACCTTGAATTTATTATTGTGCATGCAGTGTTAAGAGTCTTGCTTTATTTTTCTACAGTTTGATATTCATTTTTACTCTAGCACCACTTATTGAAGAGAGTATCTGCTATTTCCCATATGATATTTTTGGGGCCCTTTTCAAATATCAGTTTTCTGTATGCTGACAATTTTATTTCTGGATTTTCAATTCTTTTCCATTGGTCTGAGTATCTATCATTTGCCAATACCATGCTGTTTTGACAACTGTGGCTGTAAAATATGTGCTAAAGTCAGGGAAAGCAAGTCCTCCCACTTTGTCCTTCTTCTTTGCTAATTCTGGGCTTCTTCCTCTTTATATGAAGTTGGTAATCATTATTTTCCATTTCTTAGAAGAAAGATAAGGATAATTGTATCTGAATTGTATATAGTGCCTTGGATAGAACTGACATCTTTACTCTATTGAGGCTTCTGATGCACGAGCATGAGATATTTGTCCAGTTGTTGAGGTTACTCTTGGTTTCTTGTAATAGTGTTCAGTTAATTTTACTCATAAAGATCTTTTGTTCTTTTAGTCAGGTATATACCTAAATAATTCAGTTTGTGTTTGGCCATTGTGAAGTGTGCCACCTCTTTTATCTCCTCTTCTGTGATCTTATCTGATGTGTATAGCAGACTGATAGACTTCTGTTTGTTGATCTTGTATCCTCCCACTCTGCCATACTCCACTATTGCTTCAAGTACTTCCCTTTCAGAGCTTTGGGATGTTCCATAAATAAAATCATATCGTCTGCAAATAATGGTAAATTCACCTCTCCTTTCCCTAGAAGGATAACTTTGATATATTTTCTTTCCCTTATGTTGCTAGCTAAAAGCTCCACCACAATATTAAATAAGAATGGTGACAGGTGCATCCTTGTCTGTTCCCCTTTTTTGGTGGGATTGTGTTCATCTTGTCTCCATTGACTGCCACATTGGATATTAGTTTTTTATATAGCTTATATCATCTTGAGGAATTTTCCTTCCATTCCTATCTCCTTGAGTGTCTTAAATAGGAATTGGTGTTGGATATTTATCAAATACTTTTTCTGCCTCTATCGATAATATCATGTGGTTCTTATAGAATTTCCTGTCAATGCGGCGAATGATACCAATGGTCTTTTTTATGTTGTTCCATCCCTGCATCCCAAGTATGAATCCCACTTGGTCATGGTGAATTATTTGTTCTATATACTTTTCTTTTCTATTGGCCAATATTTTCTTAAGGATTTTTGCATCAATGTTCATTAGGGATATTGGTCTGTAGTTCTCGATTCTTGTGGGCTCCTTGTCAAGTTTTGATGTGTTATACTAGTTTCATAGAAGGATTTGGGGAGTCTGTCATCTTTTTCTACCTTTTGGAACCATTTGTGTAAGATTTGTATCAATTCTTCCCTGAATGCTTGGTAAAAGTCTTCCATAAAGCCATCCAGTCCAGGGGATGTTTTTGTTGTTGGTAATCTCTTGATAACCTTGTTGTTATGGATCAGTTGAAAATCTTCACATCCTTCATGATAGTCTAAGGAGGGACTATTTTTCCAAGAATTTGTCCATGTCTTCCAAGTTGTTGAATTCATTGGAGTACAGCCTTTGTAGCACTATGTAATTATCCTTTTGATTTCATTAGGGTCAATTTTAAAGTCCCCTCTTTCTTCCCTCATTCTTGTTATTGAAATTTGTTCCTTCCTTTCTTTTGTTAAGTCTGCCAGCAGTTCATTGATTTTGTTAATCCTTTCAAAGAACCAACTTTTAGCTGCATTAAATTTTTCCATTGTTTTCCTATTTTCCCTCTCCTGAATCTCGGCCCTGATTTTTATTATTTCTGTTCTTTTGCTATTAGTGGGATTATCTTGCTGACTCTGCTCTAGTTGTTGTAAATTTTGTGCCAGCATATCAGTTATGAGATAATCTTCCCTTTTCAGGTGTGCATGTATTGCTATGAAATTCCTCTGATAACTGCCTTTGCTATGTCCAATAAGTTTTGTTATGTCATGTTTTCATTCTCATTGACTTCTAGACATTTCCTAATTTCATCTCTGATCTGGACCAGTATGCACTCATTTTGCAATCCATCCTCTTGTTTTTTGCTCTTGTTTTCTTCATCTTCCTTTTGTTGATTTCCAGCCTTTTGGCACAGGGGTCATAGAAAGAGGTCTGAATGATATCAACGTGCTTAAGCTTATGTAGATTAGCCTTATGCCCCAACATGTGTTCTATCTTCAAATATGTGCCATGTGAGCATGAAAAGAATGTGAATTTTTTTTTTGTATTGGATGGAAAGCTTTGTAGATTTCTATCTAGTCAAATTGTCTAATTGTAGTGTTCAGATTTCTAGGCGTCTTGTTGAATTTATCTCCCTGTGATCTTTCTCAGACAGTGGTGTATTGAAGCCACCCACCATAATTGTTGAGACTGTGATTTCTTCTTTCATCTATTGGAGTGTTTGTTTTATGTATTCAGAGGGTCTCTCATTCGGGGAATATATGTTTGAAATGCTTATTGGTTCATTGTCTACCATTCCCTTGAGCCTTATATAGTGTCCCTCTTTACCTGTCTTTATGGTTTGCACTGTGAGTTCACTTTATCTGAGATTGGGATTGCTACCCTTGCTTTATTTGAATTGTTGTTTGCTTGGTATGCCTATCTCCAGCCTTTGATTCTCAGTCTATTATTGTCTGTAGTCTAGAAATATCTCCTGTAGGTGGCAGATTGATGTGTTTTCTATGCCAATCTGCTAGCCTCGGTCTTTTGATGCCTAAGTTCGTTCTGTTGATATTTAGGGTTATTATCCCCATCTACAGAATATATGATATCTCTGGTTTGCATTATTTCCCTCAATTTTTGGAATATATTATGCCATTCTCTCTTCTTCTTTATGGTGTCCACTGATAGATCTGAGCATATTCTTATTTGGAAACTTTATATGTGATCACTTGTTTTTTCCTAGCTGCTCTCATGATTTTCTCCTTTTTCTCAAATTTGAATAGTTTAAGTATTATGTGTCTTGGTGACTTTCTTGGGATTCAGTCTTGCTGGTGTTCTTTCAGCCTCCTGAAGGGTTGCCTGGTGAAGTTTTCCTCCAAGAATTCTCTGACTATTGTTGCAGTTGACTTCTTTGTTGTTTCTTGCTCCACTAATCCAATAATTCTAATGTTTCTCATTATAGCATCAGATGATGGTCTTATTAAATTTTTGTTCGCATTTGTTAAAGTGCGCTTGGCTATCTTCTAAATCACTGGTGCGGTTTTCTGGTTCCTCCAGTTAATTGACAAAGTCTGTGAGTCTGCTATTGGTCCTTGTTTTCTCATCCGTAAGCTCTTGTATTTACCTTTGGCATATGGGCTTTATCTCATCTATCATTTCATCCTTTTTCTAAGTTGTTTCCCTCATATCTGTAAGATTCCAACCAGCATTCTGAGCATTTCTTTCTTTGGCATATCCATGTCTTTTTCTACGCACCTCCTTAGGTTCAGAGCATCTTCTGTCAATGCCATTTGTTTCTTCTGTTTTTTCAGTGAGGTTGTTGGATCTGATTTCTGTTTGCTTTGTTTTATCTTAGAGGAATGAGGTGTCATTTTCCAGGAAGTCGAGGAACATTGGCTCTCTCTGAGAGACTCATAAGAACATATCTTTGAACTTCTTGTGACTAATTTCACTATGGATAGCCAATCACTTTATCTTCCTGTGGCTTCACTCTTTCCCTAGTCAACCAGTATTCTGTTATTTGGAAGGCCAGTTGGATGATCCTTTCACGGACCACTGGATGGATTGTTATGGAAGGATGGTGCTGTACTGCATTATCTCAAGAAGCTGTGATGGTGTACCTCACAACAGTTTTGGGCACTGCAGGGGGTACTGAGTGTTGCCCACTGTAAAAGCAATGCTTCAGGAGGCTGGTGGGTTACTGCTTTTTTGTAGACCACCATGAGTGGTCAACAAAATTGCTTTGATCAGGGAGATCACTGCAATGATGGGACAGTGATATATGCAGCAGCATGGAATTTTGCTAATTTTGGCTGGACTGCCTTGGGTTATGGGAGATACTAAGGCAGGCAGGAGAAAGTTCCCTTTGTCAGGTGGAATCACAGAGAGCTAAGAGCTCTCTCAGCCACACAGACTAGAATTCCCCTGTAAGAAATTGAGCAGAATTTCCCCTGGTGGACAATGGGTGGTCTTCTCCAGCCTTGGGCTGCATTGCACAGGGTGAGGCTCTCTGAGCTGGGTGTAGCTGGTGTAATTGCCCTAGGCTAAGGTGAGTCCTCTGCAGGTACACAACGGTGTGTTAACCAAAATGGAAAGGACCAAGAGGGGAAAACACCATGGAATTAAGCCTGCTGGAAATGCGGGGGTTAGAAAGAAGAGAGGGAACCCAAAGTAACTATATATCTGAGCCCTGAGCATTGACCATGGGGCTGCAAGGGTTTAATCCCTGCCCTGTGCTGGTGGCAAGCTGTGCCTCTGTTGAGATAATGCCCCCATGCCAGCTCCAATTGATCTAAGCTCTGGCTCTGGCAGAGACAGTGGCAGACAGTGCTGGGGCATTAAAGTGACAAGATTTTAAGTGGGACATCATTAACTGGAGTGAAGTTCTTGATTAAAAATTTGGTCTATATGGAGCAACAAAAATTTTCATAGAACGCAAAAATAGTATTGTTATATATTTATTTTAATTTTAAAATGCCATGGGATGTTGTTAAAATGTTAAAAAGTGGGACATCTGGTCACTTAAAGCTAGAGTCAAACCTTAGCGTGCCTGCACTGTGGTAAGCCGAATGTTCCCAACCCTTTACAACCTTATGGATCTATGCCTATATATCTTTGTGATGCTCCTCCTGCAATCTGGCAGTGTTGAATTTTTCTCTTAGTAACTCTCCTGGGCTGTTTCCTGCTGTGTCCCTCTCATCTGTGTTACTCAGTTGCCATCATCCCAAAAGTCCCCAAAGCACCCAGAGAAACTCAGGGAATGCCCACTCAGATACTTTGCAGTCAGAGGAAGTTGAACAAGTTAGCTGTAACGCTGTTACATATATTCTATTTGTTTTAAAATGTTGTTTTCTTAAATTTTAGTATCAATTGCTGAATAGATTTATTAACAAAATTGTCTTTGGGGAAAATCATCTATTGACCGATCTATATTTTCTTCACTGATTTAATAAGACATTTTTATTATACATTAGATTCCCATAAAAACTGTTTATTTGAAAACTGTCTCTTTTCTTTGGAGAATCTGTAAACTCTTGAATCAGTGTCAAAAAGGGATGATTTCCATGTGACTGTAGTGTATTTTAAAATATACTCATAATAGTTTACTTTTCTTGCTCTTTTTTTCAATCCTATGCTGTGAGTTTTTGTCTCATATATATTTATTTATCTATAAAAACATAAAATTAAAAACTTTCCATTTATTCCTCAAGGTCTCAATTAACTGAAATTGGTTTGAAATGAAGGTTTACAGAGAATTCCACCTAGTTTTATTTTAAAAATCACTTTATTAGAACACAATCCAGACACCATGCCAATTGATGGGTCAACCATAACAAGCAATTTTGTACAATTACTACTAAAATCAGGTTCAAAAATATTTCTTCCTTCTTATATTCCTGGATATCGGCTTCTTGTATTCCTGCCCACCTGCACCCCCCAGGAACCACTTATCCTTGTTATGGCTCTATATCTAACAAGTTCTTGCCAGTACTATTTAATATCAGTAATCTAAAGTTATTAACTTTGTCTTTATTTCCTTAATTATATCTTCAATGTTATCCTTATGCTTTCGTTTCAGTTAATTCTGATGCTCTTAAGTTAAATAGCTGACTCATTCATATAAAATATATCTTAATTAATAATAAATGTATTCAGTAGTATAAATTTATATTCTGCTTATACTTTTGCTTCTGACTCATGTTCTGATCATTTTATCCCTGCTTTATCTCCCCTTTAATTTGAAGTCTATAGATGTAGCCTTGACATTCTCTTAATATGTTAGATATTTGGGAAATTTTATTTGATTTTTCTCTTCAAGTACTTCTGACTTTTGATTTAGAAAAGATTTTCTAAGGTTTTGTTTCATGCTTGAGTTCAGATGCGGTCTTGTATAATTTGTGTTTACGATACAATATGTTATCTTTTGGCTTAGAATGTGACTTTGTGAAGACAGATCTAACTATGAATGTCATCATATTGTTGTTAGGTAGCAACACTCAGAGCCACCCTCCTTACAAGAGAATGAAACGCTGCCTGGTCTTGTGCCAGCCCCACAATTGCTGTTACTTTTGAGCATGTGGTTAAAGCCATGGAGTCAATTCAACTCAGTGAATGAGGGTCTTCTATTTTTCCCCTTTACTTCCCATTTTACCAAGCTTGCTGTACTTTTCTAGGGACTGATAACCCCTGACAATACGCTCTCTCTCTCTGACAGCAAGGCTGTACATATCCCTGGATTATGTGCAAAGGGAATCCATTAGAGATCTAATCCATATGTGGGTGCTGTAAATGGATTTTGAGATTCCACTGTCATCCATAGTTTTCTACAATCAGTGTTCACAATTCAAGCATTGATCCATTCCTGTTTTGGGAGTTGGGTTTCGGTATTTACTATCCTTGGAGCACACAGTGTCATCTGTTTCTTCCATGTGGACTTAGCTGATACTTATTTAGATGACTGCTTATTTGAATACAAGTCTATATACAATAGGCACCATTCTCTCTGATAGCTGGGCATCATCTGGTTTCTTTACCACACTTTGGTATAGCAAGATAGAGAAGATCTATCCATATCTTCTTCAGTGATCTGCTTGTGAGGGTGAGTATCAAGTAGGATGTCACATGACCTAACTGCTCTTAGATTGTGGTTAGATTTTAGTGTGAGGCCCAAATTCATTCATATATCTATGGTTTATATATGTCTCTGCTTCACTTTAGAGACATTATTATCAATTTATGATAGAGAAAATTGCAAGTCATCTTATTGGGTATAAAGAATTTCTATTAATAGTATAGTTAACTTAGCTAATGTTATAGAATTTAAAATACTGTTGAGAATAGAAAAAAGTATACAAGTGTAGACTGACTTCACAATGCAATAATTAATTTTTGACTTGTACAGATCAAACTACTAAGTTACTGGACACAGAACAACAGAAATTGTTGATAGGGCAAAACTTTCAAGTCCAATGACTGCCGATTTTATAACCTTGGAAAAGTAGTCATCTGCTTCCTTTCACACTAGAGCTTTTCAGCCTTAAATCCAAGTGGCTATGTCACTTCCTTCATACTGTTACAGGGAATTTGAAGTGATGTCCAATTTACATAGTGGAGTTTCCACATTGAATTTTTCAAGTAGAGCCTATGAAGGATACTGTGCACCTAGAACAGACAGAGTCTAAAGTCTAGAGCCTGGGTCGAAATGGATGGGTAGAAACTAGATTAAAAAAAGGTGCAATTAGGAACATAGAACAGGACATATTCTGCCATTGGTTGTCATGTACACAGTGTTAAATTTTTTCTTTTTTCTTTTCCCCAATGGGAGGTTGTTCTATACAGTCTACTTACCAATAAAAGAGTAGAAGCCTTCTTAGAGACATACTCCCATCCTGAATTGAACTTTTAGTAAGCTTTACTTATCATCCTGATATGACTGTCTATTGATTTGGGGTGACCTTAGAAAATGCTGTATGGCAGCAACTGAATAACCTCTCCCTTTTCTTTGATCTTGAGAAAATGACCCCAACTGGGTTGAAAGTTTCTCCACTGAAGTGGTAATGATAGACACATAAAGAAGGAGATATATGGCTTGTGGGCACTAGCAGGCTCTATACCTCATTGCTTGGGAGACTGGATTAGAATATTGAGGGAACTTTGTCAATTACAAAAGAACAGATTTTGTATGAGTCCACTACTCTAAGAATAAACACTAATATAAAGATAGACTCCTGCTTCAAGGACATGGAAACTCTAACTCAGTTTGCCAAACACCTCCATAAAGAGTCTGATTACAGCCCAGGGAGCATACATCAACCCCTCTACATGTATCCTGAAAAACCACTTTGACAGTGGAGTCCTCATTTCAGCTGAGATTAGCTTTGTAAGATCAGGAGAAAAGGAGATGACAATTTAGATGCTTCCATACAAAATTGTACCCACTATAGACCCTTCTACTAGAGTGATACAAAAACCTAAGGGGAAGTTCAAGTTGAGATGGGAGGAGGGGAATATGTACATCTTGGAGAAGGCAAGTGCATTTCTATTGGGAGGGAGACACGGAGGACCAACCTCCCAATGGTGAGAAAATCCACTTAACATTACCTGTATTGAATCCAAAGAAAGAATATGCCTGTCACTGTGTTCCCAATTGAACATTTTAGACCTACTTTCTATCTAGCTCTTGCTGACCGAAGTCACGTGCTTTGAACAACTGAAACATTTCACTCTGTTTTTGTGGAAAGTACACACCCTATTTCAAATCTGGAATGTGCAAATATGTACAGATGGTACTAGCTTTGTGGCTTCTTGAGGATATGGCAGGGGAGGTTGGGAGAAAACAGCTTATAGCAATGGGGACAAGAAATAAAAATGTTCTAAAATTGTTTGTGGTAATGTTGTAAAAGACTTCTTGATGTGATTGAACTATTGAGTTATATGATATTTGGATTATGCCCTAATAAAACTGTTTAGTAAATAAATAAATACAATTACATGACCTGAGAGTGGAAGCCTATCTACATACTGGTATTTAACATTATAGTAGTGGACTCATTCAATATTTGTTGTCTATGATGGACTAACTTCAAACTCAGCATAATGGTTTCCACATTCATCCACATCAGAAAGTGTTTCATCACTGTTTTTTAGGAATATATAGCATTCCATGGTATGTATTTAATATAGATTCTGGTCCATTCTTCTATTGCTGCGTATTTGGACTGTTTCCAGCTTCTTGCTATTCATAACTGTGTTGCAATGAACATAGGAGAGCATACTTTTATTTGGGTGTGGTCTAACTTATATTTAACTAGTATATCCATATATATAAAAATATTGCTGTATTATATGACATTTTTACTTCCAGTTGTTCTTGGCATCGCCATATGACTTGGCACAATGGTCGCACATATGTACAAGCCCCCCAGAAGTGTATGAGTTCCAACCTCTCCACATCTTCTGGAGCATTTCTTCTTTCTTTTTAATTGGGCTATTGCTTCAGGTATAAGGTAATATCTCATATTTGTTTTGATTTGCATCTGATGGATGGCAAGTAATCGTGTATATTTCCCCATGTTTGTGTTACCTATTCAAGTTCCATTCCTTTCTAAAGGTCTATTCATGTTTTTATCCATTTTGGAATTTTATTATTTTATTTTTTCTTATTTAAGTGTTTAAAAATTCTATAGGCTTTAGTAATTAGTTCCTTCATCATTATGTTACTGCTGAAGATTTTCTCCCCACTCGATTTCACTCTTCTAATGTAGTCTCTTTTTGTGCTTAATATTATATTTTAATAGGTATCAGTTATCTGGTTTGTCTTCCATGGTTTGTACTATTTTGTGTACTTCTTTTATGTATTAATCTGGTTATTTCCTGAATTAGAACGTTTAAGTTTGTTTCAATTTTCTCTTCAATAATCCTGATAAATTCTAGAGTTTAAATCTAGGGCTCTAATTCATCTTGAGTGTTTTTGTTCATGGACAGAGGTAAGGATCCTGTTTCATTCTCCTGCATACGGAGATCCAATTTTTCCAGAATTATTCATTGACCATGCTTCCCCTTACCTGCTGAAAGTTTTTTTTCACCCTTTGTAAAAAAAATCAGTTGTCTGTTCGTAGATATTTGTATTTCGGGGTCTTATATCCTGTTCCTTTGGTTTATGTATCAATTATTGTCTCAGTACCAGGCTCTTTTGGCAACTGGATCTTGACTGTAGTTTTTGAGGCTATAGGAATGCTTTTAAAATTTCTCCCATATTTAGGTTTTCAGAATCTGTTTGTTACTTTAGTTTATGTGCATCTCGACACATTTCCACTTCTCTAGGTTTAACGTTTGCTAGAATTCAGATTTCTCACAGCACTCTGTAATTGTTGTTGTTACCATTTGTGCCATGAAGTTGGATCCTACCTATGGAGATTCTACGTACAATGAAAGGAAACACTGCCCTGCCCAGGCCCGAGTTATCCCACAATTATACCATTGCTGCAGCCCCTGTGTCAATCTGTCTCAGCAAGGGTCATCCTCATTTTCACTGCCACTCCACTTTAACCACCATAATGTCTTTCTCCAGGGATTGGTCTCTTCTGACATGTCCAAAACATGTAAGATCAAACCTTACCATCCTTGCTTCCAAGAAGTGTTCTGGTCAGACTTATTCCAAGACACATATCTTTCTTCTTTTAACTGTCCATGATACTTTAAATATTCTTCTCCAGCACCACACTTCAAATGCTTCAATTCTTCTTTGGTTTTGCTCCTTGATGTCAATGCATGTAACTGTCACGTGCATGTAAGGTCACTGAAAATGCCAGGGCTTGACTCAGGGTCACACCTTAGTCCTCAAAGTAACATTCTTGCTCCGTGGAGATTTTTGCAGCATATCTAGCCAGTATAACACATCTTTTGATGCCTCAAAAGTTGCTTGCATGAGAATTGATTGTAGATCTAAGCAAGTCAAAATCTTTGACAATTAGGTTTGTTTGTTTTTTTTTCATTATCAGGAGTTTATCTATTTGTCCAGTTCTGAGAATTTTGGTCTTTTTGAAAGTGAGTCATAATCCATACTCGATTTTCAATAGCAAGTACATCAAGTTATCTTCACTTTTAGTAAGGAATATCGTATCATCGCCTTATCGGAGACTGATAATAAGCCTTTTCCCAATCCCAGTGCCACATTCTTCTCCACATAAGCCAGTTACTCTGATTATTTGCTCAGCATACAGACTGAATAAATATGGTGAGAGGCTGTAACCATGACACACAGAGTTATATTTTATACCATTAAGTATTCCCTTTTTCTGTTCACACAACTGCCTTGGTATACATGAACAAGTTCTACAAAAGCACAATGAAGTACGCTAGAATCCCCAGTCTTCTCAGGGTTTCCATAGTTTGTTTGATATACATAATACAATACTTTGGCATACTCAAGAAAATATAGATGACATCTTTCTAGTATTCTTTGTTTTTAGCCAAGATTCATCTGACATCAGTAATGTTATCAGTTGTTCCAAGTCCCTCCTGAGTCTGACCTGAACCTCTGGCAGCTCCCTGCGTATGTATGGCTGCATCCATTGTTGAATTAACTTTAGCACAATTTTACTTACACGCAATTTCAATGATACTGTCTTTTTCCTTCATTACCATTGATTCTTGCTTATATGCTCCCTCCTGAAATTATGGAATGTTCACTAGTTCTTTCTGCTTCAGTGACTCTATGTATCCTTTCCATCTTTAAAAAAAACTGAAAGCACTTGTATAAGCAAGATTTGGAAGATGGCTACTTGGCCAACTTACTGCAAGACATCTATATTTGTATCCTTTCCAAAGAAAGAGAACAAATAGAATTCCCCCTCCCCCCATGTTCAATTCTAAAACTTGGCCTTTTTCAAAAATACTGTGTAAGGTTTCAACTTCTTACATAGAAAAATTCTTGGTGTTACCTATCTTTCCATTTTTAAACTATTTCTTATGCAAGTCTTTAGGGGACCTAATTCATTTTTTCTGGTTCCAATATCTGGCTCCTGTTAAAAAGCCAATATTCAAGATAAAATCTCTAAATTAATTGCTATATAAAGAAATATATAATATTACCCATCACCAATAGGAAAATCAATCAATGAACATAAGTCAACCTAAGATGACTCATTTATCTATATTAGCAAATACTAATTTTTAATGTTATGGTTTAGTATGATTTAAGCACAGTAAAATTTGGACACTTTACATGTATAATCTTAAATGGAGAGATTTTAAGACCATTAACAACATCCAATGTTAGAAGACTTCTTTAATCTTAGAAAAATTCCATCATAACCATTATCAATTAATCCTGCACCCACTCCAATAATAAGGCCATTACTATTCTGCTTTCTAAGCTAAGTGTTACAATTGATATAAATTTTAAATCAATGAACATTTAAAAATGCAGTCTTTTATATCTAAAAGAAAAACAAGCTCACTTCTGTCAAGTTGATTCTAACTCACAGCAACCCGACAGGGCACAGTAGACTTGTCAAGGAGAGTCTCCAAAGCTGTGAAACGTCCCATTCTTCTTCCTGAAAAGCTGCTGTCTCATCAGATTGTTGAAAAATAGGTGTTCTATCAATTCCTAGAGCCTTGTTTTTAGGCTAAAACTTAAGTGCAGCTTGAACTTTTAATGATATGGAAGCTAAAGGAACAGTGTTTGAAGATAAAAAGCTTGGTCAGTAATGTTAGATTCAGTGTAAAGGTTAAGAGATCATTAAATAATGACATTTGGAGGAACAGTTGCACTGGTTTGATGGGACAAGAAATCAGATTACTATGGGTTAGGCAGTGTGTTGGAGATGAGAAATTTTATCAGTCATCTAAGAATATTCAAGTATCTAGATCAACTGATTTATAAGGAGCTGGACAATGAAAGAAGATTCAGTTTGGCAATATTAGAGTCTCATACTTCAGGCCTGACAGAATTATGTGACAGAAAAGATGAGAATGAAAGCTGAATTGCATAGTGACCAGACATTACTATTTTCAAATAACTGTACAAATGGCACGATTTAATCTAGGATAACTAGGGGTGGGGGGAACCCTGGCTATTTATAGTGAGTAGTTCTATTCGTGAGGTTAGGATGCACTTAATGTTCTCCATTCTTCTTCCCAACACATTGGTAATCCCAAACCAATCCAGAGTCAATTACAAAAATTATTTTGGATAGATAGAAAATATGGAGTTGAAACACAGGCCCTCAAATTATAGTGAGGTTCCATTTCAATATCTCATCATGCTCAATTCTGATAGAAGTCAAAAAACTAATCTTTAAACTTTTTTCTACTTTCATCATTAGTTTCTTTCATTATCAGCATAACTTTTCCCTCTCTTTTTTTATTAAATACTTTTATTGGGAGCTTTTACATCTCCACTCATAATCCATACATTCATCCATTGTGCCAAGCACATTTGTGTATATGCTGCCATCATAATTTTCAAAAGATTTTCTTTCTACTTGAGTCCTTGTTATGAGTTCCTCATTTTTCCCTTCCCTTCTTCACCTGTTCTCTATCTCTGATGAACCCTTGATAAGTTGCATATTATTATTTTCATATCTTACATCATCCTCTGTTTTCCTTCACCCACTTTTCAATGTTGTTAGTTCACCTGGGAGGAGGTAATATATTGATACTTGTGGTCAATTTCCCCTTTCTTCCTCCACCTTCCCCTTATCGTCCTATTATCTCTAGTTTCATTTTTGATCCTAAGGGGTTTATCTATCCAGGATTTCCTGTGTCATGGGCTCTTACCCATAGCAGTGTGCATATTCTGGTCTAATCCAATTTGTAAGGTAGAATTGAGATCATGATAGTGGGGGGAAGGAATTATTAAAGAACTGAGAGAAAGTTGGGTGTTTCATCAGTGCTGTACTGCACCCTGACTGGCTCATCTCTTCCCTATGACTTATCTGTGAGGGGACATCCAAATGTCTACAGATGGGCTTTGGTTTCCACTCCACACACATACATCCACAATCACTTTGAGTGATTTTGTTCTGGGCTTTAGATGCCTGTTATCTGATCCCATCAACACCTCGTGATCACACAGGCTCTTGTGCTTCTCCCTTGTGAGCTTTCCTGCTTCTCAGCTAGATAGTCACTTGTATATCTTCAAGCCTTTTAAGACCCCTTTAAGCCTTTGATTTCCAGGGACCATCAGCTTTCTTCATCACATTTGCTTATGCACTCATTTTGTCTTCAGTGATTGTGTTGAGAGGGTGAGCATCATAGAATGTCAGATTACTAGAACAACGTGTTCTTGTGTTGATGGAGTACTTAAGTTGAAGGCCAATGTCCATCTGCAACGTTAATTCTTAAGTACATAGATCTACCCTTTAAAAAAAACATTTGGAGCATTATATGTAAACCAAGAGATACTTGATAGTACATATGTGCATGCATAAAATATACTTAAATATTAAAAATTCATAAATATTTAAAAATTACTATGAATGTGAAGAAGTGTTAAACACAACTGGCATCTACCAGCTGTAGTAATAATTATTTGTAAGTGATTCTGAATTGTCTGGACTATTCCTGCTGTTACAATGGTGGGGGTGTGGGGGTATATGATAAGCTCTAACTAAACAAGGGGGAAGGAGGAGGATCAGCATCAACTCAAGGCTGAATCCTAGGAAAGGAAGGTCAGACATGACTCTCCACTCTAAGCTTTTTACAGTGTAGACACTGATCATGCTGCCTTCCTGGTTCCTCTTTTTTAATGGTAGCAAGTGTCCCGTTTCTCATTTCTAGTGAAATTTAAGATGAGCAGAATGGCTAAACTAAACAATCCCAAGGGAAGGCTACCACAGACCTTATTTGCCATTCCCACGTCCCAATTCACAAGTATACAGTAGGCAGTATTCACCTCACTCCAGTAGTTCGGCTTCTTTGGTAGGTCACAGGCAGCTCAGATTGGAAAATTTCTAAGCAGTCATTTGATGAGAATTACAAAGATTATCACTAGGTCTTACCAAGCAATTCATTCTATTCCCCTCAGGGATTGGGGATGGTGCTTCTAATCATAAAATTGAGTGTTCTTCATGCGATTCTATTTTTTTCTTCATGTTTTGTGGTAGTGTATAATTGTTTTCTTAATCTGTTAGTCTTAGTAAAATTATTAGCATTTTATTCCAAGTATGCAGACAATGGAAATCCCCAATTTAGTTTAGAAAACTAAATATAGTTTTCTGAACTGTAAATTATGAAGCACAACATCTGAGAGTGAATGTCTGAAAATGATTACATCATAAAATTACGCATTGCAGCATCACATATGTGACTAAAAAGATGTACCCCAAAGTTAACAGCCATTAATATGTTTTTTCACTACTCAAATGCATTGTAAATTCGAGATTAAATATGAAGAGTTTTTATCATTGACCAATGCCAAGGTGCCTATATAAGATTAATAAACTCAGCATTACCTTAACCCAGGTGGTGCAGTGGTTGTGTGCGGGGCTGTGGCCCATAGGGTTGATGGTTCAAATCCAGCAATAGCTCTCCAGGAGCAAGGCTGGACTTCCTACTCCCACCAATGCAGTGATAGAGAAAAAAAAGGAAAAACATAAATAAACTCAGTATGGTGAAGTCCAAGAAATATATAACATGATTAGATGTCTAATAATAGCTAACATAAGATAACAATCATGTAGAAATTGACATGTGAAAATATTTTATACATTTGATTATTTAGTTCGTATAAATTCAGCATTTTTCAGACAAAGTAGGAATTGGAATGCTGAGGGTTAAAGGGTTCCCTTGTATAAACCCTTGTATAAACTTATATTGTATAAGTTCCCTTGTATAAACTTATATTGAAACCTTGAAAAGGGTTCAACTTGTATAAGAAAGAACTTCCTTACCACTGAGTGGAGTCTGACTCATAGGGACCCTAAAGAATGGTTGACCTTCCCCTGTGGGTTTCTGAGACTGTCCCTTATTTCAGGCACAGAAAGCCTCATTTTCCCTAGAGGAACAGCTGGTTGGCAGTCTAATGCATAACCACTGTGCCAACATGGCTCCTTTCAGTCTACAATAAATAGCCAAAAGGGGTTGGTAGAATATTTTGTAAGCTGGAGCATTGGATTTATGCAGAAAGTTCAGACAAGAATTCTACCCTCATATTGACAAAAACTGTGAAACTACGTTCTGATCATTTGAACAAGAATGGGTTATAGTATGGAGCTAGCAGTAATTGCAGTAGATAGGTACTGGGGACCTAGCATGTCCATTTTGTTTTGACCTTCTATCACATAGATCTTGAATTTTGTTTGAGCTGGTCAACACAGTAGTAAAATGATATTATACTATATAGTATTGCTAATGTAACAATGCAGAGTGGGTGAATTTCAAACAAGAGGTCTCAGGGAGATATTTATCAATAAAGTATCAGGATGAAGACTACAACTAACATATTCTACATAGCTCTGAAACATAGAACATATACTCTGAGACAACAGAGGAAAAATATTTAGCACATTCAGGTATATTCAATTTGGTTTTATTATGGAACAGGTAAGCATTAATAAGCTATTCTTGTGTATTTAATTATTGAAACTAGCCTTTTCATTACTTGAGATATGTTGTCTAAAACTAGAGTTTTGCTCAATCTAATGATTTAGGAAATAAGTATAGTGTGTGAGTTTCTGCTTTCATAAAAGTAGGATAGCATAACTTTGGAAAAGACTGTCCTTCAGTCAATTTTTATATAGCTGAGAATTTGTGTGTGACTGGCTTTGAATCAACATTTCTTGAAGCTGAAATAAATGATTTATTTCCTCATTTGATTGCCTTTTTATTGGAAGAGAAGTTTGATAATGATGAAATCAACTCACCCATTCTCCTGAGTTCAGAGAATGGATTTGCTATGCTCATAAATAGCTTAGTGTCTGCAAACAGATGTGCAAGTTGTATATTGGACAACTCCAAGTTCCTCTAATAACATTGTAGTTTCTCAGCTCAAGATAATTGAGCTTCAACTATTGCTGACAGAATGCTTGAGAGGGATAGGGCTATATAATGGTAATAAAGTACATAGTCAAGGGTTTTAGAAAGATTTAGCTTAATTTCACTGAGTTTCTTCTGTTATTCAAGCAGCACTGATGAATAACTATTTTGTTCCGAGCACTTCTCAATGTTTGAAGGAAATAACAATGAATCAGGCACATACCAATTGCTTGATAGACAGGAATATTTAGTCCTTACATGGTGACTGTTTTATAAAGAAAGAAACAGGAATGAAAGGTTTAATCACTTATGAGAGGTGAAGCAAAGTTTTGAAACCAAAGTTGATAACGATGGAGACTCCACCACACATTTGTTTACAATGAAGTAGTCCTCTGCTTTAGATGTGAAGAATTAAATAATGGCATGGACTCAAAAACAAGCAATTGCACTACACTCTTTTGGAGACTGTAATACAGCAAAGTCTTCCATGGAAACCACAGCAAGTTACTAAAGCTACCTGAATGAGTCATACTTAAACTGATTCTTAAAGGCTGCACAGGAGTAAATCCAGTGGGATTTGGGGGAAAATGAATTCTATAGGTGTTCTTAAAAAGATACAGAAAGTTAAGAGTAGAAAGTATTCTTGGTGAATTCACATTGATTTTTCTCCTTAGCCTGTAAAATTAGCATTTTCTAAAAGGATCAAGACAGCATGTACTACATTCAGAAGCACTTTCAGAGGTCTTTCATTTCCCACATTCTCTGCTGATAATGTTCAAGTTCAAGTTCCATGAGATGAACCCTCTTCATTCTTGCCTCTAAGGAGAATTCTGGCTATCTTTCTAAAACAAATTTGTTGCTCTTTTGGGAATATATGGTAATTTCTATATACTTCACCACCCTTCCAATTCAAATGTACTGATTGTTCTTTGATCTTCCTTATTCAATACTCAATTATTAAATGTGTATGTTGTTGTCGTTAGGTGCCATCAATTCAACTCTGACTAGAGTCACCTTATGCATAACAACCAAACATTGCCTGGTCTTACCAGATAACAATTGTCCCTATGCCTGAGCCCATGGTCGAAGTCTGGGTGTCAATTCATCTTAGGAGAGCCCTCCTCTTTTGGGCCACTCCTCCACATTATGAAGCCTTCTGTTGTTCTCCAGGCACTGGTCTCTCCTGATAACAAGTCCAAAGTATGTAAGTCAAAGTGTTCTCATATTTGCCTGTAAGGAGCACTCAGCTTGCACTTTTTGCAAGACAGATTGGCTTACTGTTTCAGCAGTCTGTGGTACTTCAATAATCTCCAGAATCACAATTCAAAATAATCAAGTCTTCAGTCCTTCTTATTCAATAACCATCTATCACATTGAAGCTGTCATTGCCTGGGTCAGGCTCATCCCTGTTCACAAAGAAACATCCTCGTGTTTCACTTTGGTAAAGAGTTCTTTGGCAGCAGAACATGTTTGCCCAATGCAACATGCCTTTTGTTCTCTTAGCTACCGTTTCCGTGAGTATTGATCTTTTCTCCATTTATCATGGTGTTAACCAGGCCTCCTCAAACTTTTTAAATAGGGGCCAGGTTTATTGTCCCTCACACCATTGGTGGGTCAGACAATAATTTAAAAACCCAAACAAATTATGAACAAATTCACTACAAGCCTGAGATGAGTTGGCTGCTAAGCAGGACAGGCAAGGGTGGCAAAAACACCTGGCAGCCAGATAAATGTCCTCGCGGGTCCCTTGTGGCCCATGGGCTATAGTTTGAAGATGCCTGGTTAACTATTGGTCAAGGTTAACTATTGGTATTCTTTACAATGAGTTTTAAGCCTTACAGAAGGCTAAAATTGCTGATCTTCATCAATTCATGTTTCACATATTCTTCACCTTCAGCAAATAAGGTTTTGCCATTTATATAAGCCTTCCTCCAATCTTGATGCCATTCTATTTATTAAATTCTTTTTATCTAGTTATTTACTCGGCATTCATATTGAATAAGAATGGTGAAAAGATACAACCCGGACACCCACCTTTCCTGATTTTAAACCATGCAATATTTACTGGTCCTGTTCACCTAATTGCTTCTTAATCCAGTACAGGTTCCCCATAAGTTCACAGGTGTTCCTCATTCTTATTGAGGCTGTGACCCCAAAAGTCAGGGTCTTTGCATAGTCAATATAACACAAGTAAAAATATTTCTGGTATTCTCTGCTTTCTGCCAAGATCCATGTGATATCAGCAATGATGTTCGTTTTTCTAAGTCCTCTTCTTGATCAAGACTGAACTTCTGACAGCTCCCTGTCAATGCACTACTGCAACTGTTGTTGAATGGTCTTCCAGGAGGGTACTGGGAAGGTGGCCATGAGAAAGGAAATCAATCACAATGATGGACATGTAACCACACCTAGGAGAATGAACAATAGAAAAGTGGGTGAAGGGAAACAGTTGTTGGTGTACAACATGAAAGCACATTATAGATTATCAAGGGTTAATTAGGGAGGGAAGAAGTGTGCAAGAGGTAGGGAAAGCAAACTGAGAAGCTGATACCAAGGGCTCAAGTAGAAAGAAAATGTTTTGAAAATGATGATGTCAAGATATGTACAAATGCGCTTGACACAATGGATATTTGTATGGATTTTGGTAAGAGCTGTCAGATCCCCTCAAAATGATTTAATTCTTTTTACTTGCAGGAGCTATTAATGATATTATTCTACAACTCGAGCAGCCTCATCTATCTTTGGAATGGATACAAATGTGGAGCTCTTCTAGTAAGCTAACATTTCAATCGTTATTCTATCAATGTCTGGAGCCTGGATTGAGGCTAATGCTTTCAGAGGAGTTGAACTTCTTCCTTTGTTATCATTGGTTCTTGTTAATATATTCTCTTGTGAAATGGTTGAATATTTACTAGTTATTTGGGGTTTTCCCATAAAATTTTTAAGGTTGTGTTTTGAGGCTTGAATTTTTTTCTTGAGTACTTCCCATTTAAGAAATGTTAAGAAAATATAAGAAAGAGGCTAATATTGTTCATTCTTTTTTATTTTCTTTTACAGTAAGTCATTTTACATTTCATTATATTACTTTACTTAGTCTTCTCAAGCTGCTATTTGAAATTTTCTATTCAATACTTTGACTCCATCAGTTTTTTTTGTTTGCATTAGCTACCTTTACTCAAGAGTAAGTTTCAGAGTGTTTCCTGACATCCACTTTTCAATCTTGTCTTTTTAGTCAACTTTTGTTTTCTTCATGAATTATGTTCTTGATGTCCTCCTATAGCTCATCAAATCTTCTGCCATTAGTGTTCAATACTTCAAATCTGTTTCTGAGATGTTTTCAAAATTCAGGTGGAATTCTTCTCTCAGATGTAGTCCAATTGATTTCTGTGTATTCCACCTGGAGAAGTTCACATGTAGAGTTATTGAAATAGCTATTGAAAAAGATATTTCTATGAAGAATTTTTGGTCTTGAAAAATTTTCTCATGTGATCTCCAGCTTTGTCTACAACTATAACCATGGTCATATTTTTCAATTACAATTTCTTGTTCTTTGTTTCCAACTTTTGCATCACAACTGCCAAACTTTTTCATTGCATTATGATTGCACGCTTGATCATTTTCAGGACGATATTGTTGGTAGAATTTTTCAAATCTACATAATTGCCTTTTGTAGTTGTCCATACATCTTTCTAATGGTTGTATTGACTTGATTTCCTTCCACGAGGATGCTATTATCCTCGAGTAGACATTATTGTACTTCATGATAAAGTTTGTTGAGTCCTTCTTGAGTAGGATTGTGGCATTTTTCTCTTGAATCTATCAATTCTGGAGGAGCAAACCTTGTGACTGTCTGATTTGAGAAAAAATAGTTCTTTTCAGTTTGTTAATGCCTAATGTGTCAATCTGTATGTCAATCAATACAGATTTTGCAGTTCAAAAATTTTTAGATTCATACTTAATAATTATAAGTTCTGGTTACTAATAGATGATTGCAGCTGTTACCTTTCATTCTCAATCATGCTCCTTTAGCAAATGAAAACCCAGAAGTCTTTATTCCCACACAGTCTTTCTTTCGATTGCATCATTATGATCTACTCTACTTGGAAAAAGCAGATCTTCCTCAGATTTATTTTGAGCATCTTCCCACCTGAGGTAGGAGAGACAGCAGGATTTCTACTTCTGTAGGAAGTGACAGCTGCAAAGACCCCCAGGGAGGTTCTACCCTATTCCATCAGGTCTCACAGGTGACTCAATGTCAGTGAAGAGTTTTAGTTTCAGTCTGAAGAGATCATCTCCTGGCAATATTTTTGAAAAGAGTCTGCTTCTTTTCATGAGGTTTTCAGTATCTGACAATGTTTCCATTCTCCCTATAAGATTTTCCTCAGAAGTGGAAAATCTGTTCTTTATATTTGTGATCTGTTAATAGTCTGGAAGCTTTGTTGAAACCAGTTCCCTTTGGGTGGCTCTGCTGGTATTTGAAATATCAGTGACATTGTTTCCAGCAGCCCAGCATTATACAAGACCTTACATTGCAACAAACTGACAAACAGGTGGTGGTTACATGCATTAGTTTACTTAATTTGCCACTCATAAGTAAAATGTGTATTATTATGACTGATATGTTCCAGGGGAGAAACATATGATCATAGAAAAAAGTCACACAAGATCATGCCAAGGATATGAAGCAGGAGATGATGATCATATTCTGGCTGACAAGTTCAGGATCTCTGCCTTGATAGAGTTACCTTTAAATCCAAAAATCAAACCAAACTCCCTGCCAGCAAGTTGACCCCAGCTCATAGCAAACCTATAGGACAGAATACACCTGCCCATGTGAGTGCTCAAGACTGCAACTCTGTATGGGGATAGAAAGCCTTGGCTTTCTCCCACAGAGATGCTGGAGGTTTTGAACTCTAGTTCTTGATATTGGCAGCCATGTTTGTAACCAATAAGCCACCAGGGTTCTTCTCTTCCCATTATATACCAATCGATCCATGCCTGCATTCTCTTTACTCGTGGGCATGTTCCCCTGTGCACTCTAATATCCATTACTACGTGTGATTACTGATCATTTGACAGCCATCTAGACTGAGAGAAATGAGATTATGTATAACTTGAATAGTTAAAACCTTGTTCACTCATCTCCCCCCTTTGATGCATGTTAGGCCACTTCAGGTTTTGAATATTTTCTATAAATTTTGTAGGTTTATATTTGGTTTAACTCAGATGTGCTATCTTTGGGGGCCAACCACTTGAATTTTTGTCGTGTGCTTTTTTCCTTTTTGTTCAGTATATGCAATCCAGGATTGGTGAAGCTGTAGAAACAGCAAGTAGAATGAGGGTTTCAGCGGCGGGGGTGGGGGGGGGGCGGTGAGGCAGTGTACAGTCGTGGGGGGGTCAGTAAAATGGAGCTGATGCCAAGGAGTTCAAGAAGGACGAGAATGTTTGGAAACTGTGGTAGCAACTGCACAATACTGCTTGATGTGACTGAACTCTGGGATGAAATGCCATCTGTACTAACTCCAAATAAAATAATTTCAAAATTAAAGATTATTAAACTACGCAAGATTTCAAACACTTAGAAAATTTTTAAAGGAATATGACATATCTCATTAATAAGTTGTTCCAGTTCCAGTGACTTTTATTTTTTTATGCTGAATGGTAATTGATACCGAGCTACATGCAGTCTTTAAAGTTCATCAGTAAGTGTTTTGGGATTTTTTTTCACTTGCAGCAAGTGTGTCATTTTCATAATACAGGTTATTAATAAGTCTCCTCCAACTTTAATGCTGCATTATTTTTATGGCCCACCTTTGGGGGTCGGCTGTTTAGTACGCAAACTGAATAAATAACTATGTAAAAGGATATAAACCTTATCTGATTTTAAGCCTTGTTGTTTTCCTTGTTCTGGTCAAAAAACTACATCTTGTCATGGATTATTTTATTTCAATTATGTGTTTAGTACAAAGAATTAAGTAAATGGATTCACCTGCTTCTTACAACTTTTGAAAACTAGACATTTAATGTTATACACATGGCTTATATTTGTGACTTACCTTGTGTTTCTATTGGACAGTAATTGTGGAGCACTTTTATGGAACATATATTTTTTATTATTATAATCTGCCTTTTACATTTTCAGTAACATCTGACAAATATTCAACAGAAATACCATGATTCATTCAATGAACCTGTTTATTTTAATCTATTTGCTAAGTTAAAACAAGCCCAATGATGAAAATTTTTCTTAAAAAGCAAAAATGAATGGATGAATGAATGAATAACAAACTCAAGCCAATAGGATAACCATAGAACTAATTTACATTAGTATGTTATCAAACAATTGTATTATACAGTTTAAAAATGCATTGAAAAAAAAGCTTAGTCAAGTAAGCATTCTTTATAGACATGTTAATTATGTAAAAATATATCCATTAAATATGTAACCTGATTATTTGCAGTTACAATGAACTTGAACAAAAGCAATATAGCCAGACTTATAGCCCTTTGAGGGGGGAAATTCTGTTATTTCTTCTTTCTCTTCAATTATTCTTTTCCTTGCTTCTTTCTTTCCTTTCTAATTTACTATCCTGCTCTCTCTCTCCCCCTCCGCTGTTCTTTATTTAAAAGAAAGTGGCACACAAAACTAAATATTTTTGTCACTTAACTTGTATCAACGCAAACATCTTATAAAACATTTGTAGAAAGCTGGCAATATAAATCTCATCCAACCAACCAATACCTTTGCTGAGCACATGCCCCTAAGAAATAGGAGACAGAACATGGACAGGCGTATGGTCTCCCATGTTCATCGCAACACTATAATAGCAAGAAGCTGTAAAAACAACCCAAATGCCCATGATTAGAGGAATGGATACACACAACAGCAAGATGAAATCAAGAAACATCTCTGAAGTGGATGGGCTTGGAAACCATTATGCTGAGTGAAGTCAGTCAATCACAAAGGGACAAATATATCATGAGTCCACTGACGGAAGAATGAACAATACAAAAAAGGCAAGCTTCTGCTCTCAAGTCATGCAATTTTCTGGTTCAATCTCCCAAGCAATGAGATAGTCTACTTAGAGCCTATGAGTCATTTATCAACGCTTTTTTTTACATACATAAAAAAAAATTACTTTGACAGAGGAAAACTTGCCTTATCTGCGTCAATTTCTGAAGATGGAGGGATAGGGAGAAGACCAGTCATTTGCTAACGCATACATACATCATTGAGGTCACCACAAATCAACATACATTCCTACCAGAGTGACAAAGGAATCTTACTGGAAATTCAAGTTAAATTCGGGAAAGATAGCATGCATGTTTCTATGAAGGCTCGTGTACTCTGTTAGTGTGCTAACCAGTCAGGGAACTTCCTATGTTGGGGGGAACCCTATTAATACTTACATAGAATCAAGGGGAGATTTTGCCTGGTATTATGTTTCTAACTGTATACTTTGACCTAGTTTCTATCCAGCTCTTGGTGATCCAGACCATATTCTAAGGCCTACTGGGACTTTTCATTCTGTCCTTTTAAGGTGTACAACATTATTCAAAGGCTAGACTAGACGGATTCGATAGGGAAACTCCACTACACAAACCAGGCTTTACTGCAAGCACTTGTAACAGATTCATGGAACCAACATCTTCTCTGAAGAGCCCTATTGTGATAGGAAGCAAATAGATGATTGCTACCCCAAAGTTATGGGATTGGCAGTTGTTTAGTTCACATCTCTGCTTTGAGGGTGGTGAGGGACTACTGTGTTTTTACTGTTTTAATGCTGTCTTTGCTTTCTTATGAAATGAAGTAGTTTAGTAGAGTCTGCCTTTGTGAAGAAGTGTTATTGAAAGCTTTGTCCTATCAGCCACCCCAAATGTTCATGTAAATAGTGTCCAGTCACTTAAGAGTTTAATGTGTACAAGTCAACAGTTCATGTATTATGGTTTGAAGCTGACATATACTTCAGAGGAATTACCTTGTACCCTAGGGGGACGCTTTACAATGTTCTCTATCAAAAAACTATAAAGATCTATCTAAAGTAAATATATACACATACATATATTCAATCTGAGAACAATTAGCTCTTTGGACATGATCCTTCTTGATATTCAATCTCATGAAGAGATCCCTGAAGATATGGATACCAAAGCAGAGTGTGGTGAGAAAATTGGATGATACCCAGATATCAAGAACAAATAGCATGTAAAATCTTAAAGGCTTATCTTAAAACAAGTAATTAAATCCACATGGAAGAATCACACAAACTTGTGTAATCTAAGGATTATAAATTATAAAATTGAAATCTGAAAAAGGGAACTGTATCAGAACTTAATTTCTGAACTCTTAGTTTGCAGAAGGCTATGGGTGAAAGTTGAAGCCCCAAATCCATTTGCAGGGTCTCCCTTTGGGTTTGGCCTCTAGTGAAACCTCTGGTCATATTAAAGGAGTGTGAATAGTCTTGTTACCAGATAGATAGAATTAGAAATTTTTATTATGTCACATATAATTAGGTTAAGATTTAATGTCTTATCATTTGATCTTCTGGTTGATTCATTTAAGGGGCCTGCTCATGTAGCGATTATGCGTTTGGCTGTTACCAGCATACTCAATGTCTCTGTGTGAGAAAAATGAGGTTACTACTCCTATAACGAATTCCAGACTTGGGAACTCACAAAGGCAGGTCTGCCCTGTCTTAGAAGGTCTCTATGAGTCGGAATCAACTTGATGACAGTGAGGTTATGACTCCTTTTACAGGTGCTTCAGTGTTAATATTTTCTGCTTGTTTTTCTATTGAGGGGTTTCTCTATTATTTTTTTCCTGAGGATTTTCTCTGTCTAGTCAGTTTTTCTTTCTTATTGCTGTTGTTTGCTTCCTGTTTGTGCTTGGTATGATTTTCTGCTTATGACATTTAAGATAGATAAATCTATCGAAGCGGTAACTGGATTAATAGTTACCTAGGGCATGCCAGGGGAGATTGGGGAGGGAACTGACAATGGAGCATGAGGAGAGTGTGTCTGAAACTACTAGTGGTGATGATTGTACAACTTTTCTTAATATGATTGAATGATGAAATATTATGACGTTTAAAAGTATATAACGAGGGGACTCTGGGAAGATGGTGGCCAGATAGGAAGCCCATGCCTGGAGCTCCTGGAGATCGGTGAGTGGGGGTGACACGGGGAAGGGTGGGGCTCTCAAATTGGGTTTTGTGACTCCAGGAAATCTGAGAGCCCTCCTCTGAACCAGGAGCAGGCGCAGCCCGCATGCCCGTGCTCCTCATGGACGCCAGCACAGATTCCGCCTGCACAGACACTGCGGGTTCTTTGTGCCGGCGGCATCCAGGGTGCCGCTCTGCGACCCTGAGATCTGGGACCCGTAGTTAATCAGCACCCGCACATAACCGCGGACCAGTCCTCCCCACCCCAAGTTGCCCAGGGGACACTCCACGCAGACCCACACCTCTCTCACTCCCCACCCTCAGGGACTCCTGTGCCCCAAGCACATCCATGGGCCAGTCCCTCCCCCACCCCGGAGGCCTGCGCCCAGGCAAACCTTCAGGGCGCCACCACTGCTCAGAATAAGATCAAGCCATCCCCTAAACCCAAGGCTGCCCACCTGGGCCACACTTTCTCACAGGAGCAGAAATAACACCAGCACTCCCCACAGTCATTGGCGCTCCTCACAGATGCTGCTGGTTCAGGGCGCCTGCCCCAAGCCCCCCCGACAGAGAGGCCTGCTTTACATTGTCTCCTGGGTAAACAGCTAGCCCGTCCTCCCCACCCCAGAGTGCTAGAGGATTTTTTCCCACTTATCTGTGGCAAGTGTTCCTAGCCAGGAACAGACCACCCAACTCCCACCCCATCCCCTAAACTCACTCCCCTGCTCAGCTAACACACTCCATCAGATCTGCAAGGCCTAGCTGCAAACAGTTCCTGAGGGAAGCTATAATATAAGACCAGTCTCCTACAGAGAGACCCCAGGTCCACAAAACACCAAGGAAAATGCCACCTAACATGAATAAATCAAACAAAAAACAGCTAGTAGCATCTACAGTATCAAGAAAAGAGAAACTGGATCCGATGCAAGAAGATCAGCTGGACCTATCAGCAGTCATAGAAAATGCGGAGATTGATCAACCACAGAAAGAAATCTTCAAGGTGTTACTAACACGTATGCAGCTCTTGAGCGATGCATTAAAGAAGAAAGAAGAATTGATACAGGAGATAAAGGCTTTGCACCAAAGGGAAATCCAAGAACTAAAGAGTGAGCTAACAAAAACTAATAGTAAGCTCTCAGATTTCAGCCAGAGAATGGAGGAGGCAGACAACAGGACAAGTAACCTAGAGGACTCACAAGTAGAAATTAATAAGTGGGAGAGAAAATCTAACAAGTCTATGAGAGAAGCAGAAGAAAATATTAGATGCCTGGCTGATACTATGAAAAGAAACAACATTAGGATTATCAGTCTGCCGGAGGATGAGGCATCAAGAAAACCAATATCCAAAATAGTGAGGAAATGCTTAGAGGAAAACTTCCCTAGCTTAATGAATGAAAGCCATATAACCATACAGGAGGCGGAAAGAACACCAGCTAGACTAAACCCCAAGAAGAAAACACCAAGACATATAGTTGTTAAACTATCCAATTATGAAGAAAAAGAAAAAAAATATGAGAGCAGCTAGGGAAAAAAGGGCAATCACATATAAAGGCAAACAGATAAGAATATGCTCGGACCTATCAATGGAAATGATGAAGAAGAGGAGAGAGTGGAGCAATATATTCTGAAAATTGCAGGAACATGATGCAAATCCAAGAATACTCTATCCAGCCAAATTATCTATCAAAATTGATGGAGAAGTAAGAGTCTTTCCAACAAGAAAAATCTCAGAGAATATGCCAAAAGGAACCCAGCCCTGCAAAAGATTTTCACCGACCCACTGGGAGAAGAACAACAACAACCTGACACACTCAGAATGAATCTACCCAGAAACAGTCAAAAGGATAACAGCCCCCAAGATAACCCTGGCTTAGAGATGGAAGAAAGGCAAGAATGAACCACTAACATATATTAACACAACCTATGGAAATAGAAAAACATCGAATCCAAGAGTGATAAAATGACAACACAGAGTGCACAGATAGATGTAATAACCCTAAATATTAATGGATTGAACTCAGGCCTTAAGAGACAGAAATTAATAGACAGGCTTAGAAAATACACCCCCTCAATCTGCTGCCTACAGGAGACACATCTTAAGATCACAGAAAAAAATATATTGATAATCAAAGGCTGGAGAAAAATATACCAAGCAAACAGCAATTCCAAAAAAGCTGGAGTAGCAAACCTAATATCAGATAAAATAGACCTCAAAGTGCAAACCATAATAAGAGACAAAGAAGGACACTATATAATGCTTAAGGGAAGGGTAGACAATGATCCAATAAGCATCGTAAATATATATTCCCCGAATGAGAGACCTACAGAATATGTAAACCAGACACTTCATATGATGAAAAAAGAAATTACAGCCTCAACAATTTTAGTGGGTGACTTCAACACACCACTCTCTGAGAAGGACAGATCACAGGCAAAGAAACTCAACAAGGAGGTGAGAGATCTAAATACTACAATTAGACAGTTTGACTTGGTAGATATCTACAGGGTCTTTCATCCAAAGGAAAAGCATTTCACATTCTCAGCCCCACAAGGAAGTTTTTCGAAGATAGACCATGTACTGGGACATAAGGAGAATCTACATAAATTTAAGCATATTGATATCATGCAGAACTCACTCTCAGACCATTCTGCCATAAGGTTGGAAATCAACAAAAGGAAGGTAAGGAGAACTAGAGAATATAGTTGGAGAATGAATAATTCTCTATTGCAAAAGGAATGTGTGCTGGCCCAGATCACAGAGGAAATTAAAAAATTTCTAGAAACCAATGAGAATGAAAGCATGACATACCAAAACTTATGGGACACAGCAAAGGCAGTCTTAAGAGGAAGCTTCATTGCAATACAGGCACACCTGAAAAAGGAAGAGCATCTCATAACTGATACATTGACACAGAATTTACAACAACTAGAGCAGAGTCAGCAGGATACTCCCACTAATAGCAAAAGAAAAGAAATAATAAAAATCAGGGCTGAGATTCAGGAGAGGGAAAATAAGAAAACAATGGAAAAAATTAACGCTGCTAAAAGTTGGTTCTTTGAAAGAGTTAACAAAATTGATAAACCATTGACAGACTTAACCAAAGAAAGGAGAGAATTTCAATAGCAAGAATAAGGGATGAAAGAGGGGATATCACAACTTATCCTAACAAAATAAAAAGAATAGTCACTCAGTACTACAAAGATCTTTACTCCAATGAACTCAACAACTTGGAAGACATGGACACATTCTTGGAAAAGCAATCTCTTCCTAGAATGTCTCCAATGGATGTCAAGAATCTTAACAGACCCATAACAATAGAAGAAATAGACAAGGTTATCAACGGACTACCAACAAAGAAATCACCTGGACCAGATGGCTACACAGGAGAATTCTACCAAGCATTCAGGGAAGAATTGACACCAACCCTACACAAGCTCTTCTAAAGCATAGAAAAAGATGGCAAACTCCCAAACTCCTTCTATGAAGCCAGTATAACACTGATACCCAAACCAGGCAAGGATCCCACAAGAATTGAGAATTACAGACCAATATCCCTAATGAATATTGATGCAAAAATCCTTAATAAAATACTGGCCAACAGAATACAAAAGTATATAAAACAAATAACTCACCCTGACCAAGTGGGGTTCATACCTGGAATGCAGGGGTGGTTTAACATACGAAAGACAATTAGTATCATTCACCATATTGACAGGAAAAAATATAAGAATAATATGGTCATATCCATAGATGCCGCAAAAGCATTTGACAATATTCAACACCACTTCAAGTTTAAGACACTCAAGAAGATGGGAATAGAAGGAAAATTCCTCAAGACAATACAAACTATATATGAAAAACCAACAGCCAATGTGATAGTCAATGGAGAAAAGACAAACACAATCCCACTGAAAAAGGGGACCAGACAAGGATGTCCATTGTCCCCTCTATTGTTCAATATCGTACTGGAGGTTTTAGCTAACAGCATAAGGCAGAGAAAAGACATAGAAGGTATACGACTGGGGAAGGAAGAGGTGAAATTATCATTATTTGCAGATGATATGATTATATATATGGAAAACCCCAAAAACTCCACAAAGGGATCACTGGAAACAATAGAGGAGTATGGCAGAGTGGCAGGGTACAAGATCAACAATCAGAAGTCAATTGGTCTGCTGTACATATCAGATAAGACCACAGAAGAGGAGATAAAAAAAGAGGTACCCTTTACAATAGCCAAGCATAAATTGAAATATCTAGGGATATACCTGACAAAAAGAACAAAAGATCTATATGAGGAAAATTACAGAACACTATTACAAGAAACCAAGAAAGACTTCAAGAAATGGAAAAATGTCCCATGCTCGTGGATCAGAAGACTCAATGTAGTCAAGATGACAGTCAAGGCACTATATAAGTTTAATGCAATACCAATACAAGTACCATCCTCCTTCTTCAAAGAAATGGAAAAAATGATTTCTAACTTCATATGGAAAGGGAAGAAGCCCAGAATTAGTAGAGAACTCCTCAAATAGAAGGACATCATGGGAGGGCTTGCCCTACCTGACTTTTGAACAACTATCTAGCCACAGTGGTCAAAACAGCATGGTAATGGCATAATGACAGATACTCAGACCAATGGAAAAGAACTGAAAATCCAGAAATAAAAACACAAGCATACAGACAACTAATCTTTGATAAGGGGCCCAAAAGTATCAAATGGGAAACAGATGCCCTTTTCAATGAGTGGTCCTGGAAAAAATGGATATCTACCTGTAGAAAAATGAAGCAAGACCCTTACCTCACTCCATGCACTAGAATAAATTCAAGGTGGATTACAGACCTTGAAGTAAAACCCCAAAATATTAGGGCCATAAATGAGGGAATTGGGAACAATCTGAGAACACTGGCACAAGGACTGCATAGGCTAACAGAAATAGGGAAAGACACAAACACAGAGGAGGCTCAAATAGACAAATGGGATATATTAAAGATTAAACACCTGTGCACATCAAAAGAATTCACCAATAGAGTAATAAGAAAGCAGACAGACTGGGAAAACATCTTTGGCAATGACAAATCAGATAAAGGTCTTATTACTAAAATCTACAATTCCCTGATAGCTTCCAAAAAGAGCAAAACTAACTGCCCACTGAGGAGATGGGCAAAAGAATTAAACAGAAGTTTCACAGAGGGAGAAATCAGAGAGGCCAATATATATATGAGAAAATGCTCCCGATCATTAGCCATCAGAGAAATGCAAATGAAAACAACAATGAGATACCACCTAACACCCTCAAGGCTAGCCCAATTCAAAAAGTCAGAAAGTAACAAATGCTGGAGAGGCTGCGGGGAGATAGGGTCGCTTATCCACTGCTGGTGGACCTGCAGGTATGTACAGCCACAATGGAGATCAATTTGGAGATACCTAAAACAGATGGAAATTGAACTACCATATGACCCAGCAATTCCCCTGCTGGGCATATACCCAGAAGAGACAAGCAACAATCTACAACCAGAGATCTGTGCTCCAATGTTCATCACAGCACAGTTCACAATTGCAAGGAGTTGGAAGCAGTCCATATTCCCATCAACTGATGAATGGATTAAAAAGCTGTGGTACATACATACAATGGAGTACTATGCATCGCTGAAAAGCAGTGATGAACGTATGAAGCACGTCACCGCGTGGGGAGAACTGGAGGAAATTATGCTAAGTGAAGTTAGCCAAGCGCAAAAGGACATGTACAATATGAATCCACTGAGGTAAGCATATTAATAATTTTAAAATTGGAAAGCGGCATCGGGAAAAAATACTCTATAGAGAAAAACCTGGGAGAAGGCCCAGGTAATATGGCAGGGGCCAGATCAAATCCTAAGGCTACATATGGTAACCGTCAAGGAGGGAGGGGAGGCAGATGGCGATGTGTAGAAAGGGAAGGGGGCACTAAACCATCAAAGGGGAGCGTATTGTTTATATCTCCACAGGGAAAGAGGGACCAAACTTAAACCCGGAGACCCAGCATGCGAATGCAGCACGGCAGCATGGAGTGGAGAACTAGTGGAGGGGCCTGAGAACACAACCCCAACCCCAACTATAGGGGCATCCACTTCTCTAGCAGAGGAAGTTGCCTTGGAGGCCAGCACTGAAGCTGAAGCTTGGGGAGTGAGATAAACCTGACCAGCACACATGAGAACAAATGAAAGGGGAGGAAGAGAGAATGACGTGCATCCTGACCCACCGAGCCTTCAGGGCAATAATCCCACTCAGAACAGCTACTGCACAAAGAGGACTGCACGGCCAGCCACTTTAAGAAATACAGCTACCCTCGCAGACCCAAGGCCTATTGGGGCCAGGAAGAAGCAGGGTCAAGATTATACCCTGTTGGACACAACCACACCAATGCAAAGCACTAAGAGTGTGCAGCAGAGCGTAGAGTCATAGATGGAGTGACAAGTATATACTTTAGGGCCAGGGTATTGGCACCCCGTCCAACTCAACTAGGGGTCACTCTAGGAGGTCAACAACAGACCTTGAACTTTATACAGGTTCTTATATTGCTATTATTTTTATTATTCTGTTACATATTGTATAGTACATTGAGAGGGTTTCTTGCTGTTGTTATCATTGCTTTATTTGCTTAAGTTGCTTCATTTTAAAAGACCTTACTTGTACATATTGCTACCTCTATAGGTCTATCTAGACAAGATAGACTGGACAAAGAGGTTGGAGGTGAAAATGACAAGTGTGATGGCTCCAGGGTAGGGGGCATTGAAGAGGGGGAGGAGGGGGAAAGGTGGTGATGTCGACCAACTCAGGAAAAAGGGAATAACAATTGATACAAATGCAGGGACAAGGTGGGTGAGAGAAGACCAATAGGGATTGATTAAGACTAATGTAACAAAGAAAAAATACTGAAACCCAAAGGGAGAGTGAGCATGATAGTTGGACAAGAGGGAAGCAAATGGAAATAGAGGAAGGAACTGAGGGATAATGAACATTTATAGAGGTTCAAATACAGGTATGTACATAGGGGCATATATTTATAAGTGAGGATGGGGAAAGAGATTAATGTGTATACTTATAGGGTTAGTAGTAGGACAACAGATGGGCATTGGACCTCCACTCAAGTATCTCCTCGGTTCAAGAACACTTTGTTCTATTAAATTGGCATTCCAAGATGCTC
>PVJH01001480.1:0-183628 GCA_004026705.1 Nesogale talazaci
ATGGTAAAGGCAAGCAGGTAAGGTCCTAATAAACATCCACTCAGCTGTTTATTCTACCAACAAAGCCCAAGCCTGGGCTTACACATGAACCAAACAACCCCTGTCTTCAAGGAGCACGCAGTCCAGGGACAGAGTCAGACAGGAAGCTGGAAAGTTCCAGTGCTATGTAACTGATGTCCATGATGGAAGTGTGCACACAGGCTGAGGTAGGAGCTATGTTTGGGATGGGACATGTGTGACCTTGGCAGAGAAAGGAGACCTCCCCAGGGCAAGGGAAGTGGGTGTTAAGGCAGAATATGGTGACAGAGGTGTGTATTTTGGTTTGTCATTGCTGACTACAGATGGACAGAGGAAGGTTGTAAGGGAATGAAAAAGAGATGTTCAGATCCCAGCTCTGCACCACATGAACACAGGCTACTCACGTTATGCCCGTTTGCTCCTTGTTTTGAATCTGTACGATCCCAGTGAATAGGAGGGGGAAAATTCACCTGTCTCTCGAGGTCTTCTCGAAGACTAAATAGAGTAATCGATGCGACCGTTCTCCCAAACCTCTTGGGTCGAGCATGTTGTCTAATGAGTTCTTGCCAATGGTGAGATAGGAGCTCATCTCGTTTCTATCACAGGATGACACATGCTCTCTTACCTCTGCCCTCTCACCACACCTTTCTCCCTGGAAAATTCTTTTGAAGCTCATTTCACAGATATTGCTGCTCCCTGTGGTTCCCAGGAAGGACCCCAAGCCAAAGCCATAGTGGCAAGTCCATTCTGAGTCATAGGCACCCTGTTGGACAGAGTAGCATGGACCCATAATGTTGCCAACACTGTGAAGATTTTTCTATACATTCCCCCAAAGAGTGTCTGATGGGCTCTGTCCTCAGCCTTTCAGTTGACAGATGAACACTTGATCGCTGCACCACCAGAGCTCTTTCACAGGAAAGGAGCAGTGTGCATAGTAGAAGGTAGACCAAGAATAAGCCCTGCTCTTCCTGACAGATCCATGTGCAAAGTCAGAAATGTCCTTAGCTGCCAGGGCACAGGACTCCCTGTGTGGTACTAACAAGTTGAAAGCTTGCAGATTTGATTTCACCCAGCCGAGCCTCAAAAGAAAGATCAGGTGATCTACTTGGGGAAAAGTATTCATGGGAAACCCTGGGGAGCAAGGTGCTACCCTGACACAGAGAGGGTTGCTCAGGGTTGAAATCCACTGGATGGCAACTGGCTTTGGGTGTGTTCTCAGTATACAAAACACACTGTGGCACTTTTCTGTCATTTCCCATTCAGACACCAGGATTTTTGTTTGAAGGGAATTGGAGCCCGTAACTGCCACACTTACTTCATTTCAAGTACCTAACTTTACCCATTCACAATGAAGGATTTTTTGATAGGTCCGGGCATGTCAGAAACTGTGTTTATATGCGTCAAAATGGTACTTTCATTTTTCACGTTTAGAGTTCACTTACCCCTTCCCCTTTGCCATGTGTTTTCCTGCCTGGCATTGTTATGAGAACTTATTAGTTAATGCTTGTGACACATTTTGAAGATGAAGAGAATAGCTATTGGCATAAATGATGAGTGGTAATGCTTTAAAGTGTTCTTCTCTATTGCAGAAATTAAATTCCAAGGATAAATCTTATCAGCTCTTAGAATAATCAACTTTGCCACCTGCAGCACATTTTAATGGGCACATATTTTTAAAGCATTACGTTTTAGACAAGGGGAGTGAACGTGTATGCCAAGCTCTGAGCTAGATGCCTGAAATTTGCTATTTTAATCCTCACAATGACCCTGCAAGGCAGATGGAATTGTTTGCATTTTTCAGATGAGTAAACTTACATTGCAGCCCAGAGATACATCTAAGTGGCTTAAACCAAGGTCAAGGTTGGTACTGGTCTTAATTTTAAATTAAGATCCTTTCCATAGCATCCATTTATATGGCACTGTTTACCAAGTAATCAACAACAGATACACAACCTGGAAAGGTTCAGATCTACTTCCATCAGTGACTTGCTTTCAAATGACTGTGTTGATTTTATAGTAATAGGAGCTCTTGCCTCAGACTTGAGGGTTGAGAAAAGGACACAGATTTTGGTTTCAGATGACCTTTCAAGTCACAGTTCTAGCTGAATAGCAGTGGGCACAGCCATACCCCTAAGTTCTCCCTTGACTTCATCCAGCCCCCATCTACTCCCAGGAAGAAGGTAGGTGGGGGATAAGAATACCCACTTGGTAAACATACAGGAGAATTACGTGGAACAATGTTCATGAAGGCCCGCATCACCAGTCATTATGTGCTTTGCTGTCTGCTACACACGGCCTCTTCAAAGAGGTGAGAAGCAAGGATGTTCCTTTGAGGGCTAGATAGCTATGGTCTTTTCAATCACTGCCTATGCATATGAACGTTGGATATTGAATAAAGAAGGCCAAAGAAAAATTGATGCCTTTGAATTATGCTGTTGGCAAAAAAAAAGAATTGAAAATACCATGGACTACCAAAAGAACAAACATCTGCCTTGGAAGAAGTACAGCCAGAATGCACCTTAGTGGCAAGGATGGTGAGATTTTTTTCATTCATGTCCTTTGACATGTTATCAAGAGAGACTAGTCCCTGATGGAGAACATCATACTCGGTCAAGTGGAGAGGCAGCAATCAGGAGGAAATGCCTTAAGAAGGTGGATGGACACAGTGGCTGCCAAGAACAGTCATGAGGCTGGAGCAAAGCTGAGGGATGTTTCCTCTTGTTGTACATAGGATTGCTGTTAGTCGAAACCTTCTTGACAGCACTTAACAGTAGCATCATTAGTTTTAGTGTCTCTAGGTGATGTGAGATGGCTAATCCACTCCGCTGTTAGCTAAGAGGTTTCAGTCATCCCAGCATGCCTTGGAAGAAAGGCCTGGCAATCTGCTTATGAAAAGTCAATCTTTGAAAATCCTGTGGAGTACAACTTTGCTCCCACTCACACGAGGTCGTCTGAGTCAGAGCCTGCTGGGACAGCAAGTGGTAATGGAATTTTTTTCCCTAATAGTGAGAGTACTCAATAATTATTTGCACTAAGTACTTCCTAGTATAATCAGAAGCACTTTCTAATCAGCATTATAAAAGGATTACCACTTATTGAGCCTATGCCATGATCTGGGCAGGTAGGTACATTGCCATTATTACATTTATGACATTAGCTAGTAGTTATTTATCTATTATTTAATTCCTGGCAGGCTATAACACTCCTTTCTTTCACATCACAGCCTCCAACCCCTCAACAATGCTTTCTGGGCTACCATAGGAAGTAATTCATGCCACAGAACTTATCTTCTCCTCTTTTGCTTTTTTTTCTCCTTTTGAAAATCTAGCTTCAGTTAGGAGATGGGGTTCCTTTTTGAACTATTCTGACTTTTTTCATTGTCCCTGGTCACTTCCTTAAAATATTTCTGGAACTCAAATTTTGAATATTTGCTTGCCTTTCATTTTCTTAAAAGATAACTTTTGGAGATAAAAGAATAAGTCAAGAATTAGAAGAGCTTGCCAAGCAAACTTACCTGGTAGTTTCAAAGGGCCCTATTATTCTCCTTGTGGAATATAAACTCTTTACAAATACCTTAGTATTTGCATGCAACAGATCCCAGTATATTCATGAAATTGTTATTAGTCCAGAAGTACTTGATCTTAGAACTATATTAGGAAGTTTGAATTACAATATAAAAGCAATAGTTTTGAAACTTTGTCATGTTTTTAAGTCTTATTTGTTTTTTATCTGTTTATGGTGGTCGAAAATTTGGCAATAGATATCGGTGACGGTTGCACAACATAATTGATGTAATTGAATTGTAATACACTGAATTGTACAAGTAAGAAAATATCGACTTACTGTGTTACTATATATTTAAAGCAATTTTTTAGAAAAGAAAAACCCACCAAAGCAGTCCCAGTTTTTTTTTCCCAATTACCATGAATTAGTGAAATTTTAAAAGCATGTTTTGAAAAGGGCAAAAGGTTATTTGTCAGAACAGAAATTTGAATTTATTTAATCTCTGTTTAAGAAAATATCAAAGTTCCATCAGTTAAAAAATCAGATATGCAATTTAAAAAATATATAAGGGGTGGAAAATGTCCAGAGATAAGATCCATGTTTTAAAAGAAAAAGTTTGTATTGGGGTCCCATGGTCTTGCAGAAGCAAAGGCTGGGATACCTGGAGGTTTTCCCAGAAGCATTACAAAAAGGCTCCCCAATTTAATTACAATACTCAGTGACCACAAAACAAAAGTAAATCTACCACACAGAGGACAGAGAATATCAGGGTCACAGTCATACTAAAGCATTTGCCTCAAAGCAGACAGAAATATTCAGATGGCTGGTATTTGTGATTTTCATTTTTCCCCTCCACTCTGGGGCTTGTTCATGAGGTTTTTTAATAAACATGGATTAGGAGGATCTCCATACTGAGGAGCGAGAGACGCTTTAAAAACGTGGTGTGGAATGCTACTTGACAGTGTCATACATTCACAAGATGTCCTTGAAGATGGAGCACAGAACAGAGATCAGGGAAATTTTTGGCAGCTGCAGTTGGGGAAATAAATGGCTGCTGTGTGATTGGGCAAATCCTGAAAGCAGGCTCCTGCTCAAACCATGTAATTAAGAAAAGTGGGAGCCTTTGTCCAAGTGCAGACTGTTCATAATATCAGAGTTTGTCAGCAGGAGCTTTTAAAACGGATCAGTACTTTTCATTCCCTGATCCAGGGAATGGTTTCCTTATAAATCATCTTCTCTCCTTGCTGTCCTCGTGAAGGTTGCTGGCAGGCGATGTGGCAGGCTGAGATGGTAACCTTGCTAATGCACAGTGATTTAGGTGAAGGGGAGACGGAAGCAGAGGAAGGTGATTTTTATTCATTTGGGCTCCCATGTGTCCTGTAACATAGGAACAAGCCGAGTGTGGCCAAGGAGAGGTCCTGCAGAGTGGCTTTGGGTAGGGGGGCGGTGTGGAATCACTTTTCGTACTGGGGTTCCAAACTGGTTGGAAGTAAATGAATATCTTCTATTTGGATTATGAAAATCCTCTCTTCTTTTGGTTAAAAATAAATAAATAAATAAATGTGGAAAAGTATAATAATAATCACCTATGATCCTACGTCTTTTTGTTAGCATTTTGGTTTTCCCCTCCTGCTCTAGGCATGCTTATATAATTGAGATAATCCTTTTTTTTTCCCCACTTGTTTTCTACACTGATCATACACATTTTCTCATTTTCTAAAAACTCATTTAAAACATAATTGTAACAGCTTCAAGGTACCTACCATAAAACTCTGTCGCAAGCATTTCCCTTCTGAAAGGAGGGAAGGGAGGGAGAGAGGAAGGGGAGGGAGGATGGCATGAAAAATGAAGAAAAGAAAGTGTGCACACAGTGATACAGTTTTCTCCTGTCTGACGCCTTTCAACGCCTCACGGCCACGCTGACTGATAAGCCTCTTCCGTGTGCACGTGGAGACTTCTCAGCTAGATGGCCATTTGTTTATCTTCAGACTTTGAGACCCCAGACTCTATATCCTTTGACAGCTGGGTGCCATAAGTTTTCTTCACCACATTTGTCTATACACCTATTTGACTTCAGTGATCGCATTGGGCCAGTGAGCATCATGGAATACCAGATTAATAGAATAAAGTGCTCTTGCATTGAGAGAGTGCCTGGGTGGGACCCAAAGTCCAGCTACTACGGTAGTGCGCACCTTCCTGAGACGATCACTGAGGCAGGTGGAGACATGAGCAAGAGTGATGAAGACACCTGATGGTACCCAGGTATCAAAAGATACAGTGTCTGAGGTCTCAAAAGCTTACAGAGGACCAAACGGTCACATAGCCCCGGAACAACAAAACCCACCATAGAGGAAGCACACCAGCCTGTACGAACATGAGGTGTGGAAAGAACCAGGTATCGGGCATCAAAGAACAAAAATCATGTCATTATGTGCCCACCTTCCCGACGTGATCGCTGAGGACAAAAGGGTGCAGACCAGACAGAGTGGAGGAAACTGATGGCACCCAGCCACCAAATGATAAAGGATCTGAAATCTTAAAGGCCTGAAGGTGAATAAGTGGCCATCTAGCGCAGAAGCAGCAAAGCCCACATGGAAGAAGCACACCAACGTGTGTGATCATGAGGGTTCAAAGGGAGCAGATATCAAACATCAAAGAACAAGAATCACCTCACTATGAATGAGGGGAAGAGCAGGGTGGGGACCCAAGGCCCACTTGTGGGCAATTAAACATCCCCTTACAGGGGAGTCACGGGGCGGAGACAGGCCAGTCAAGGTGCAGTGAGGTAGCAATGAAGCATGCAACTTTCCTCTAGTCCCCAACTATCCTGATCCCATTTCTACCTTACAAACCCAGCAGGTCTGGGGAAAGTACACTGGTAGAGATGGGAACTGGAAATACAGGGAAACTAGGAAAGATGGACCCCTCGGTGCCGGTGGAGTGAGTGGGGTTACCAGATGGGTGGAGGGAGGGTGGAGTGGAGAGAGGGAGCCAACTACAAGGATCTACACATAGCCTCCTGTCTGGGGAATGGACATCCGAGGAGGGGCAAGGGGAGATAATGGGCAGTGTGGGATATTACAAAGCAGTAATAATTTATAAAGTATTGAGGATTGGTGGGTAAGGGGGGGAACAAGGATGGAGGGGAAAGGATGAGAAGCTGATATCAATGGCCCGAGTGGAAAAGCGGATGTTTGGAGAATGATAAAGGCAGGCGGCATATGAAGTTGCTTGGCATAGTGTATGTATTAATGTATTGTGAAAAGTGATGTACGAGTCCCCAATAAAATGAATTTTAAAAAGAAAAGAAAATGAAGAAAAGAGGGAGGGAGGGAGGGAAGACAAGATTGGGGAACATCAACAATAAAATTTAAAGCGTGAAAAAAATATTCTTCCTTCTCAGAATGGCATTTAGAATCCTTTCACTGATGAACATGTAGATACCAGTGTAAGTCCAAAAGTATGACTATGAGGGCTCCGGTACACATGAGTTTATTCTAGTTTATATTTTCTCCAGTATTTAAACATGTCTCTGGGACCAGAGAAGCACTGCCTTCAGACGTGTTTAGAATTCAGATGAAAATTTTCTTAAGATGGCGAGTTTGGCTGCGGGGGGGCAGGGGGAGTCCCTTTAAAAGTTAAAGATCATTGAAAGCAATGTATTCCAAAGGCCATCTGCTGGGCTAGTTCAATTTAAGGCAGAGGTTTTGCTCAGCTCAGAAGGTTGTGATGATTATTTGGGGGAGTTTTCCCAGGTATAGGATCATCACTGAAATAAATCAAGAAGTTTTAAGAACATGGAAAACTGCATTGGTAAGAAAAAAAGCCAGGAAAGTTGTTCTAAGGAATTTTCCCCCCATCACAGTGCACCATCTCTTTCTTTAAGAGCAGCAAGGGCTGTCCTATGAGACTTACATTAGGAAACTGCCCTATCCACCCTTCAGTCCTGATCTGGCCCCTTTAGATTTCTTTCTGTTCCCAAAGTTAAGAGAACATTCTAAATGAATGTCCTTGGAGTCCCCCAAACTCCTTTTGTGCAGAATTCTTCAAGGAAGGGTTGGAGTGATAGAAGCATTAGATGGAGGATTTGTCATGAAATAATGGTTTCATGTTTTGATATTTTTATGTAAAAGGTTGTCTTATGATTTTTAGCAACACTGACTTATCCCCGTATGAAAAAAGATGAAGCTGTGTGAATTGTCCAAGCATATTATTTACCATATATATGTGTGTATATATATATATACATATATGCTGGGAGCCATTTTAATTCACTCAGTGTCTTTGCCTTCAGAATATCAACCAACAATTGGAAAAGCTGTTAGTTTTATTTGATTCCTTTTAACAAAAAGAAGGTTGCAGATCTTTCTGGATTCCAGTTCTCTCTACTCCCTTTCATTCTCCTCATTTCTTCACCAGCACGTGAGTTAAGAAAAGAAGTATTTATTTCCAAAATAAAATATGTATCTAGAAATAATTTAATCTCTTTGAAAAAAAGCTTAAATCTAGAGACATGCTCTAGTGCTTTAGATCACAACACACATGTAGCGGGTCACATTTATTTGAACAGCTAAATCTCAGTGTGTTTTCTTCCACTCCGTCACTGACCAGCCATTCTATAAATAGACAATACTTATGTTTACATGGAGTGTGCCACTGGCGATTGTTTGTACATTTCATCAGAAGATTCAGTTGACTTCATCAGTCAGCGGGCAGGTCTTCAAATGTTCCATTAGCTGTTCTTTTGATGGGAAAGACATATAGCATATTTACCATCACACAGGTTCCCATCCCGTCAAGTGCCAGCAGCCTGTGAGGCATTTTGTTGTTTTGTCCATGTTACACATCCAGAGTTTGAAGGGATCAGAAGTCAGATGGGAAAGAAATTGTTTTCCAGTTGAGGTTTTTTATTAGAGCTAATATTTTTGCAGGAAGCCTGAGCTTGCCCAGGAAATTGTATTTAATTTGAAATGAAAATATTTGTCTTTTTCCAATATGACTTTCACCAAAAGGCTTACTGAAAGCTTGAAATTGTAGTGATTTATTTGCCAGTTTGGAAAAAAGGGCTGAATGGAGCAGGGGAGCAAGATGAGAGTAACTGATGAAGGAAAGATTCCATCACCTTTATAATGAACCTGATGCTCAAGCCGTTCACTGCATTGGACAGTGTGCTGTGGGGAAAAGCAAACAATAGCAACACAACCTGTTATACAAAATGCATAGAGGCTCTAGAAGTCTGCACTCCATAGGGTATTTCAAAAATTCAACTTGACAACAACTGGTTTGGGCTTTTTGTTACTGTTACCAAGACTGTACCAGGAAATCATTTTAGACCCAAACGGAAGCACTAAAGAAACAGTGCAAGATGTAAAGGAGGCCAGTATTTATTTAGGAGGGGAAATGTGTGTGATGCGTCTGGGGAAAAAGATTAGAAACTTGGATTCCTGTGAAGTTGAGAATAATGCCTGGTAGAAATTAAATTTTGATTATGCCTTTCATATCTACGTTAGCCATGGTATTTTAAGTATTAATGCCTCTTGTTCTCTCCAGGGCTGCAGATTTTAAAAGCCCTGACTGCCAGCATGCTTTCCCATCACTATTACACTCTCCCTTTATTGACTGTCCTTGTATAATACAAATCTACAAGTTTAGATTTCTCCCCAAAATCTGAAATTAGAAGTGGTTACCAGGTACTTCTCACTTTTCTGCCCAATCCCTGCCCCAAGTGGGCACAAACAGGAGTGAGGTAACTTCTTCTCTGCTCTTTCTCTCTTCCTGCACCCTAAACTTGACACCTACCCACCATAAAACCTAGACCCAAGAAATTTATGAGGATTTGGCAAAAAAGGTGAACCAACCATTGACTAATTCAGTGAGGGACATGGGAAAACCCACTTTGAGTAGATGCTACATTGAAAAATCTTCCCATGCCAAAAATCTTATCTATGCCAAAAGTTTTGGAAGACAACTACCTGGCCAACCAACTGGAAGAAACCCATATTTAAGAAAGTTGATTCAGCTGAATGTGGAGTTTATTGAACAGTATCATTAACATCACATGCAGGTGAAATTTTGTGGAAGACTCTCCAAAACCATTTGCAGCAGTGTATCAAGAAGAAATTGCCAGAAACTCAAGTCAGAGCCAGAAGAGTATGTGGGATGAGAGATATCAATATGGATATCAGATCTTGGCTGAAAACAAAGAATACCAAAAAGATGTTTACTTATGTTTTATTGACTGTGCAAAGGGCTTCAACTGTGTGGACCATACCAAACTAGAAAACATTGAAAGAATGACAATTGCAAAATCGTCTTCATGCCGAACCTGTGCATAGACCAAGAAGTAACTTGGTCCATTCTGAGACTCATAGTGATCCTATGTTCAGTAGAAGAAACACCGCTTAGCCCTTTGCCATCTTCACAATCAGAGTAGATCCAGCAGGTACTGTGTGATGTCAAATCAGAACAGGTGCATACCAGGGTTCTAAGCTTTCAGCGTACTTACTCAGTTTATATGTTGAGCGAATAATCTGAGAATCTGGACTGTATGAAGAAGAACATGACTTTAGAATGGAAGGAAGGCCTATAAGAAGCCTTTGGGATACAGATGACACAGCCTTGCTTGCTGAGAAGAAAGAAACCTTGAATAACTTACTGATAACAAAGACTTCAGTAGGAATATACCTCAGCATAAACATTTCTCACAACTGGGCCAATAAGCAACATGACGAATGGAGAGTTGTCAAGGATTTTGTTTTACTTGGATCAACATCTATTGAAGCAACATATTGCACTGGGAAAATCTTTACTCTGTCTATTTGATAAAGAGCAAGGATTTCACTTTTGCACACTAAGGTGCGCCTTGCCTGTGTCATGGTATTTTTAATTGTCTCATAAGCATGGGAAATCTAGACAATGAACAAAGAAGACCCAAAAAGGATTGGTGCATTTGGATGGTAGTGTTGGTGGAGAACATAAAATATACCACGAACTGCCAGAAGGACACCCCCCCCCCAAAAAAAAAAGAGGTCCTAAAAGCTTAGAAGCAAAGATGGTAAGACCTTTTGTCTCACATCCTTTGAACGTGTCATCTGGAGGAACCAGTCTCTGGAGAAGGATACCATGCTTGATAAAACATCTGTGAAAAAGAGAAATGCCCTCCATGAGAGGGACTGACCCAGTGGCTGCTGCATTTCGCTCACACAGAGCAGTGGTGGTGAGGGTGGTGTTCTAGTGTACTGACTCGAGAGAATTGACTTGACCACGCTGCTCACAGCAGCCCACACCGAGGCTGCTTTGGGCATATCCCCTGAAGAAGTGGCTGTTTCAAAGGGAGGATGCCTCCAGCGGGGCTCATTTCTAATCAGTCAGGTGCTGAGAAGATAGGCATTTAGACCAGAAGCAATGCTGTCTTTTTAAAAAATCAAAACGTGGGGTATGATTACCAGAACCCTTTGCCATGTAGTAGATGCTGACTCAGGGCAACCCTAAGTGTGGCAGAGGAAACTTTTGCTCCATCAGATTTTCGATAGCTGATTGTTCGGAAGGTTTGCCAGGCCTTTCTTTGGGGGGCACTTTTGGGTGGACTCAAAGCACCAGCTGTTCACCTCACAACCAAGCTAGTTCACCCTTGATACCGCCAGGGACTCTGGGAGGGGTTAGTCTTTGTGTATTTAAGTTGCATGCTCTGAGTGAGAAGGGGGAATCATTAGAAAAACTGAGGGATGTATGAAAATTGATTTCAATGATTTATTTGCATACCACCCTGTCCCACCTCCAGCTTGAGCCCTGTAAAGCAGTAGTTCTCAACCTTCCTCCTGTCGTGACCCGGCAACCATAAAATTATTTTCGTTGCTACTTCATACCTATCATTTTGCTACTGTTATGAATCAGGCGGCTCTGTAAAAGGGTCATTTGACACCCCCCCCAAGGGGTCACTACCCACAGGTTGAGAATCTCCGCTCTAAAGGCAAGGACCAAATGACCTTAGTTCCCTCAACTCCCCATAACAAATCTGTAGCAGCGCTCAGTAAGCTTTTGCTGAATTGGACACACTTGTTTTAAGGATATGCTGAGAATTTATTACCACATAACTTCCTAGAGTAAATAGGTCTTTCAGGTTATTTGTGCATCTGCCCAAAGGTATTATTAAGCTGTCAGCATGTTTTCCCCAGTTGGAATTAAGTATTTTTTTTCTAGACTTTTCTAGTTACCTTCCAGTAGATTCTGCAGAAACTTGTGCAAATAATTTGGGGTGGGGAGAACATAGGTACAGTTTTCACTCAGGACTCTCTGGTCCCATGGTTTTTGGAGACATTACTGTGTGTGTGTGTCGCCTATTTTCAGACTTCCTTTGCATATTGTCATCAGACCATATATCTCAGTCTTTTCTCTTGGATCCTATTAATAGCCTGTCTCCTCCAAAGTTAAATCATAGCCAAGAAAGAGTAGAATTTGGGGTGGGGTGCGGAAACAGCAGCAACAAAAAGCATTAACCTGATGGGCATCTGAGCAGTTTTAAGTCTCCTGGAAAAGAGGCTGTGGATTCCATGAGTGGATGGTAGAAACTCTAAGGAAATATTAAATTAGGGGGTAGTAAGGACATTTTTAGTATCTTTCCAGGAGCAAAAAGAGAAGTGAGGAATTATTCCTAAAAATAATGTTTGTCTTCAGGAACACGAAGCCTGCTGTGTAAGTTTCTAACTTGGGGGATTTGTTTTTCGGGTTTTTGAAAGGTGGGTGAGATGCACTAGTCTTGGCTGCTTCACCAGAGGCTAACATACTGTGTGTCAGAATTTTATAAGGGCTAAGTGGGAAATGCCTACAAAGAGAATTAGGACTTTTATTTTTGTTCTCATGAATAATTTAAATCTATTTCTTTAATGGTTTGATTCAGTGACTGCCCTTGGTAAACATTATTCTTCATGCTCTCGGGAGCGCTTGTTCAGTTACATAAGGGTTAGCTTTAATACATACATTTCCAAGAGTCCTCCCACCATGGTAAAAGAAAACAGCCTTAAAGACTCACTGAAGTAATTAATAGAATGTGTGTGTGTGTCACATGTACATACCTGAGACATGTTTGGGGATAGGTGCATTCCTTCACCAACTCCCTTATTTCTGGGCATGCTGGTCTGTAGAGGGGGCTGAAAGCAGAGGGGAGAGTATTTGAGAAAGAAGCATAATGTTCCTGGGATCTGCTTGGTTCTTCCCTCTTGACCTGTTTGCTGGAACTGAGCAGGGAGACCATACCTCCCCCAGAAACCCCCGGACAGAGAAGTGCTGAGAGCCCCTCAATGAGTGTCCACCACCCCACGCTGGGCTCGGAAATGATGCATGCCCACTGGGAGGAGATAGTCATCTGGTCAGCTCCCTGTAATATGAAGCTGTAAACTTTTATTTGCCTCGTGAAGTAAATCCTGATCGTATAAACTCGGTTAAGATACATAAATGCAAAGCTCAATGTAGTTTATTGTCAGACTGCCATTTTTATGGAGAATATTAGGGCAAGAACACGATATGATATGGCTGAGAGGCAGGTGGTGGGGACACCTCTGACGTGAAGCCCAGAGTCAATGGCTCTCCATTGTCAGGAGGACCAGTCCTGTAACTGCAGTCTGACCTTCCCCAAACTTTAACAAATATAAACCTGTGAAAGAGCTGGAGGTGGGAGGAGGTATACGGAGTTCATGAGCTGACAAAAGAGATGTTAAAGGAAGCTTCAAGTACTTTTGGTTGTTTTTTTTCCCCCTGGCCAGTGAATATGTCTTAGCTACTCAGCTGCTAACCAAAAGGTTGATTGTTCTAGCCTACCCGGAGATACTGCCAAAGAAAGGCCTGGTGATCTACTTCCAAAAAACGAACTGTTGAAACCCCTGTGGAACACAAGTCTCCTGAGACACTCATGAGTCTCCATGAATTTGAACCAACCTGATGGCAATTGATGAAGTCCATTTGTAGTCCACTAGATTTCGCACATACTTTTAGAATTTTAGCGTGATCTTCCTTCACGCACCTAAAGGACGACTTACTATACATCTGAGATGTGGACCCTTTGGCCATGAGTATTTGTTTGATTGATGAATGAGTGACTCCTCTGAAAAGAAAGTTTTCCTTTAAAAGAGTGGTTTTGGAAGGAAGGGGTTTCTACCCACTGATTATATTGCTACTCTTAATTTTTCTCTCCTAACTCTCAACCTAGTTTCTTAGGTGTTTGTACTTGTCTTTATGCCTATTCTTTTTTTCCTATTAAAAGAATGTTAATGGTAGCAGTTAACCCTTAAGAGAGGAATGATCATGCCAGGCACTGCATCAAGAGCTTCACATACATTATGTCCTCAATCTTCAATATAATTCTGTTTGTGCAGATACTATTAATATTACCCAGAACTTCTAACCTCTTTTTTTCCTGGTTCAGTCATGGCTGATGAAGCAAACCAGAATAGACCCTAATTTTTTAGATATATGGGTGAAATAGAACAACAGAATGTGATAAAAATGACCACTTGACACTCACTGGAAACCTAACCACCTTCTTAGAAAATGAAGACAGTGGGCATGTTGCCTAGTATAGCTACAAACACCTGGGTCAACAGAGTCAGAAACAACAGTGCCCTACTCAAAGATGGCAACTAACCATACTGCTATGAATGGGTGTCACTTTCTACCGGCCTGGCAATAATCTAATTTCCCTCATCAGGCTTCTGAAAAAAAAAACTTGCTATGCCTCTCTCAAGTCTCCTCTTCCAAAATTTTGACCCATAAATTTTTCCTGTCTTGGCTACTGATCTGGTTCACACAAATTCACCAAAAAGTTGGGTCTGTTCTGATTTTGCTGTGTCAACCATGACTAAATTGGTTGAGCAAGTTCAAAGACCTCGCATTCTCTTTTGCTATTACTAAGACCACAGGATGTTCTTAATGTCCAGTCTCTACACACTCTTGAGTGATGGTTAAATGGGACAGAGATCAGGGTATGAGGGGGCCTGATTAGGACAAAAGACACCATATGCAGAAATGATTCTAAACTTTCCTGTCAAGAAGTAGAAAGATGGTTAATCTTCACAAAGGTAGAAATAGCTCAGGTTTATATGAAAAGGGAATTTTGCAACACTTAATCAATTGATTGGTTTGAATGTGCATAAGATGTGAGCACAGACATTATTTTGAGGAGAAAAGGTCAAACCATCAAGGAGCTCTCTCAGGTGTCCATGTCAGTACACCTGCTTGAGTAAATGCTTCTTAAAGTCGACATTTCAAATTCCGTCTACATCTGTGCTGTTTCGTTGGCACTCACCAGTGAGTGAAATCAACGACTACTGGAGACCTTTCTTAGACTGAGGGTCCCTGGTGGCGCTGTGGTCACTCACTGGACACTCACTAGGCTGTGATCCTCAAGGTTGGCAGTTAGAGACTACCAACAGCTCCATAGAGAAAGACAGGGCTTGTTGCCCCCATCAGTGGTTACCCTCGCAGAAACTCAGAGGGGGCAGTTCTACCTGGCCCTATAGGGTTACCAAATTAGTCAGGACAGACTTGATGGCAGTGACTTCTGTTTTATTTTCTTCGGCTGGCTCACCTATCCTTTCCTCTGCAATTATCTGTAAGAGTAGAGGGATGCTAGTATCACTCTGCTTGTGTATCATAAGGTTATTGGAGGGATGCAGTGAGCCATTAAGGATTCAAGAACTTTCGATCATTCAACGGTCCTTTATCTAGAACCTACCCTATTCTACATGCCATAGATACTATATAGCATACAAAGAGATCTGGTCTCTGTGCCATGGAACCCAGAGTTCAGGTTTCCCTTGTTTTTAAACTGGAAACACAGAAAGGTCTGGATATAGACACTTTGCCACACCTCTATTCAGGTGGGCTCCTGTGGTTTGACCACCCCTCCCATCACCTGAAAAATAATGAAAGAAGTAGACCTGTATCCAAATGGGTTTGTATGCATTGCCTTAAAGCAAGGGTCCTCAAACTTTTTAAACAGGGGGCCAGTTCACTGTCCCTCAGACCATTGGAGGGCCGGACTATAGTTTAAAAAAAAAACAAAACTACGAACAAACTCACTGCAGGCCCCGGAGAAGTTGGCTGTGAAGCAGGAAGAGAGTGGCGGCAAAAACACCCAGAAGGCCGGATAAATGTCCTAGGCGTGCCACATGTGGCCCGCAGTCCGTAGTTTGAGGACCCCTGGTCCTAGAGTATGCAAGTACAGTAGTCTGTGGCCCTGTGTTCCTGTCCCATTTCTGCCACTTACTAAGCAGTGTGGCCTTGGGCAGGTCGTATTCTCTTACTGATCCTCTGTTTCCTCATCATCATAATGAAGGAATTGGGCGTTGTGGTCCCTAATGTTTTTGTTTTTATATCTGTTGCCCATTGATTCTGTGTACTCTGGGTGGGTGGGCTAGCTGCCTCTGTGGCTCCAGGTCTGGGCACAGTATGTGGTACCTGGGGGCTCCATCCCTGTTGATTTAGCATGCCCAAATCCAGCCACAGTGGAAATAATTCCTTTTTTATAGGAAGTAGTGAAAGATAAGTACCTTAGGTAGGCAATGGCAAGAGATGTAACTGAACAGATCATTAGAACCATTGAAAGGGTCCTCAGATTGTGTGTATGTGGGGGGGGGGGGCGGGGAGGGGGTAAGGAGAGTCAGTTTTTTTTTCAGAAGCACCCTGAGAAAGAGGCTGATACCAGGCTCTGCTCCTACTTACCCTCCACAGCGATGAACGACCCTGGCGATGATCTGGCAGCTGCATGTCTGAAGCCTTCCCTCTAGCTTTTGTTGTATATTTTGCAGAAAAGAGTGGTGGGAGGGGGGAGGTTAATGCGTTGAGTGTGAGTAATTAGTCATTCAAGCCATCGACATTTACAATGACAGGATTTGAGTGCCTACGTTATTGTGCACTGCTCTAATAGTTTATCCCTGAAATTTTCTGCCTGTATAATGTTTCTTAAAATATATCACAGGGACATAAAAGATTTAATGCAGTGCTTTGTACAACCATTAGATTTTGAAGTCAACTGAACCTCCTCAGTGCTCTCTCCTGGTTGCTGCCTGTAATTTGGTTCTTAATTGCCTTTTCAGACAAGGAAAGGGAGGGAATGGGGAGGCAGGAGAGTCAGAGGTTTGGAGCACGGTCAGCAGCAAAGTTACCTGTGAGAGCCACACAGAATGATTCAGTAAAGTGTATACGCACACTTGAGTCACTAGTATGATTATTTGCAATAAAAATTGTGGCTGTTATGTTATCACAGGCCTTTGCCTAAGAAAGCAAGTGGTCTGATTTCCCTAACCAGCTTGTGTGTTCAAGGGAGTGCTTTCCTGCAACATCCATCTCCTCTACTAGCCTCTACTAGCCCAAGAGTACACGAGTCCTCTTTGTAGGATTTATCATGGGCCCTTAGACTATGAAAAATCCCTGGAGGCTTTAGAGGTTATATTTTAACTCCATATCCCCAAGAACTTTTCAGAGCTCCCCTCATACTATAGTTTCCTATTCATGGGTTCTCTATCTTTCCAGCTCATCAACTTCTCTTGTTTTCCAGGTAGTGTTTAAAATCCTACTGGTTCCTTAGGATGTCAGAGTTGATCCTGCCATTCGTAATTTCTGATTCCGTTCTTGTTTTGTTTTTAAGTCTGTCTTGCATTCTGTAATGCATCATTGATACTGGGAAGGGGGGGGGCTCATGAAATAATGTGTTCTAACACAGTTGCAAATGTTCCTCTGCTCTCAGACTATGGTTTTTATTTAGACTAGCTCTGTGTGTATGTATGTGTGACAGCATGTATTCCCATCCATCCCTTCTGAATGCACAGAAGGATAATAGTTTGAGGTGGGCACTGTGCGGAGCAAAGGCTCTCCCTCTCCATTAGATAAAAATGATGTGGACTCATTTGTAGATAGAGGTGGCGGAAGTAGCTCAGTGGCAAGTTTCATATCTAATGGCTCATTTTCTTTTTGTTTTATTTTATTGAGCTATAATTACATCAGACAATTCAGAAGTTCAATTATATTAAGGAGAGTTGTACAATCATCACCACAATAACTTTGGAACATTTTCTTCCTTCTTGTACCCATTAGTGCTGACACCCCATTTCCACCCACCGTCCCCTTCCATGTCCCCAAGTAATTACTTCTTCATCGACCTACCCATCCTGGCTTTCCTATATAGCAAAGCATACAAAACAAAGAGTAAAAGAAATAAATAATGGATCCAGCAACAATGACTTCATAAAACAAAGAGAAGCCTCCATTTAAAAGAAAGCAGAGAATATTTAAAATTAGATTAAATTCAAAATGAATCCAAAGAGAGATCTCATGGCAAGATGTTAAGTTCAGCATAAGCCCAGCTGCTAAAATCCCCTTTAAAATGCTCCTTTTCTGATATTAGGGTTGTTCACTTTCTGAGACTTGTTCAGGGGGGATTTTCCAGGGACTCAACCTACACAAGGACCCTCCAGATGGATTCCGGGCTTCCACTATCATCCATAGCATTCTAATAACTGAGTATTTAGAATTTAGGCTCTGGTACCATTCCCTCCTCCTGGTTTGGAACTTCCTGTTTATAATTCTTAGATCACACAGGCTGATGTTCTTGTTCTGTGTGGACTTAGCTGGATCCTCACTTAGAGGGTTGCCTTTGAGACCCCCAGACACAATTTTTACTGATCGGTAGGCACTGTCTGATTTCTTCACGACACTTTGTTACCTTTGGTGGTCTCCTCATCAGGGTACATACCCGACAGGACTCAAATGGCTCTTTTTCAAAGTGGAGCTCAGTAGGGTTTTCCAATCTACAGATTTGGCTATGAGTCCCACATAGGCTATAAGGATATCCAGAAAACTGATTGAGAAACAGAAATTACTTTGCTTCAGACATGATAGGGAGACCCTTGAGATGGTCACATGAACAAATGCTTGTGTCTCTGAGGCTGGCATCCAGTGACTGTATGAAGAACCTTTCTGTCAGGAACCTTCCTAGACGTGACCTTTAACAGTCTTTGTCCCACAAAAATCTCAGCATTTCATGGCATATTCCATTACACGCACACAAAAAAGGCCTCCATGTTTTCTATGTGTTTGTAGTGAAGCCCTAAGAAGGGTAACTGAGGCAACCCGAGAAAGATGGAGAGCAAGGAAGGCGTTCTTGCTTTTGCAGACAGTAGGACTGATTTGTTGCTGGCATTGAAAGAAAATGTGCTCGCTCTGTAGTTCTTCAGTTAGCCAGGCCTCCTGGATGAGGCAAATTCTGTTATCCAAGTTCCTTATCAAGTTGGCAGTGTGCCATGTGTTTGTTGCCTGGGACACCTGACTCAGTGAAGCAATGAGATGATACAGCAAATGGAGGAACTGCACAGACCCAGGAGGCCAACCCGCCTGGCAGAGCAGAAACTCGCCTCCCAGGCAGCAGTTTTGCAGACACTCTTCAACATCATCTCCATTAACACGTCCCCCTTCCCCTGGGCACATCTCCCTGACTCTCTTCCTAGACTCTTATCTCAAGAGCAGCACAGCTGAATTGGCTTTGCTAGCTCCAGTCTGAAAAAACGTGGTTGGGGAATTTTTCTCAAAGACTTTGTTGCTTAGCTCTTGCTGTCTGGACCAGCCTTCCAGAACTCCGCCGTGGACCGTAAGCCAAAATGAAAGTTCAAGGGGTGTGTTCGGTAGAGCCACTGAGGTTACTTATAATATAGCACAGAATCTGCATCCTTGTCCTAGTTCCTCTTGAGACTTCTTTTTTTTTGTTTCCTAGTGCTTTCATTTCCCATTGGTGGTCATCGGAAGCAGTAGCAGTTAGAATAACACCTCAACTACCTGGGGCATGAGCAGGACTGTTAGGTAGGTTCTAGGCACTCAGGAGAGAAGATCTGTATTCCCAGAGCAATTCGCACCGTGGCTTTTGTTTCTGTTTTTACTGAAGAGGACACTGAGGCTCAAAGAACTGAAGCAACCTAGTGATCTGCTTGAGATCACATAACTAACCAGTAGCAGAACTGGAATACGTAGTGGTAAACTATTGTCTTAACTCAAAATCTTTCCTTTTTCCTTCAGTGCTCTGAGGGAGAAGCTTTGAAAAACAATCTACATGCTGACGAAGCTGTGCAGCAACAGGGGCTGTCATACGCTGCTGCTAGGAGTATACTTGAGATGATCATTTTGGAAAATGCTGGCAATCCCTTCTCCAGCCAAACATAAATATGCCCTAACCAAAGCCAACCAAATCCACAGCCTGACTCATCGCAGCAACCCAATACAGGGTGTCAGAGTTACCATCTTTAAGAGAGTCGATGGTCTGATCTTTCTCTCAAGGCTCAGTTGAATAGTTTGAACCACCAACCTTGAGTTTACAGGCCAAAGTTTACCCAACTATGTCCACCAGGGTTCCTAAATATACCTTGTGTCCCAACATATACTCTCAGGAGTGTGTGTCAGTAGAAATGTGTGCATATTTATAGCACAAAACATTTATAATAACCATAGCATCATTATCTATAGGTGTTCAAAGCTAGAAATAAGTTGTTAATAAACACTAAAATGGATATATAGAATGTGATATTTTCACACAGTGCAGTTTTGTTCAGCCGTGAAGAACCAGATGATTGCTAAGAGTTATAATGTGGATGACTTTACAGACATAATTTGTGAAAGACAAAAGACTAGGTATTGTAATCTATGTACATTAAAGCTCCAAAAAAAGATAAAACTTACCTATGAACTCAACTGTTACGTTGGGAGTTGAGGGCCTGAGGAATGCTTATGGAATGTTGATCGTGTTCTCTTTTATAAGCTAAAAAATATGGTCATTCAGGCATGGATTGTATTTGGAAGCTTTGGGAAAAGTAGTTGATTTTATCCTTAAGATTTAAAAACCTTACTACATACATGTTATAATCAATAGAACTGCCCTCTCCTCCAAACAAAATCCTCTGAGCCACCAAAAGATAATAACAATGGAAGCTACAAGTTATCAGATGTGTATTGTGTCAATTTCCTCATCTATAAAATGTCTAGAATATTAGAATCTGTGCCTTCTTGTGTGGAGTCAGTGAGGAAGTTGATGTTGGATGGTTGGCAGAAAGAGCTCATGAACATGAATGGCTGTGGTCACATTCATATCATGGTGCCATTGCTTGACACAAATCACCTTATAGGATCATTCTTGTCACCTTGCAAGGCGTGTGATGTATCCATTTTACAAATGAGGAAAATGTAGGCTCTAGGACTTTAAATCCCTTTCCCGAAGCCACACAGTTAGTGAATGACAGAACACGCTCCTATTTTCCAGCAAGCCACAGAAATATGGACTTATTGTCGAGGAAAGGGAAGCAGTGTCAATGAATAAAAGTGAGAATGGAAAAGTGGACCTAATGGACTACATTTGGGACCAGGAAATCTGGGTAAAGGTCCAGACGCTGTGCTACTCACGGAGATTACAAAGAAATCACCACATGTCTCTGGACTTCATCTCAGACCTAAATGCACTGAAATAGATCTTATTCCCTTAAGGACTTCCTGGATATGCAATTTTGTGTCATCCCATACAGGATCTTTTCATGACTTGGTGCCTTGAGTTGAAGCCCTTTGTCCATCTAACACCTAGTCTAGCAATATCTTCTCGGGACTTCTCCCGAATCCCCTAACCTGATGTTGTCATAACATGCTGTTAAGTCAGTTCATACTCATAGCAACCGAGTGTGTCACAGAAGAGAATGCCACCACCGGTCCAGCGCCATCCTCACGACTGTTCTTTACTCTGAACCATTGTTGCAGTCACTATGTCAATCTATCCATCTCATCGAGAGCCTTCCCCTTTTTGGCTGCTCCTCTGTTTGACCAAGCATAATGGCCCTCTCCGAGGAATGGTCTTCCTTGATGAGACATTTTGGAATATCATGGCTTGGGTCAGGCTTATCTTAGTTTGCAAAGTGACATCCTTGCTTTAGCACTTGATTGCTACTTCCATGCACCTTAATTGTTCCTCCAAGCAAGACAAAATCCTTAACAACGTCAATTTTTCTCCATTTATCATGATACTACCTATAGGTCTAGTTGTGAATACTTGGACCTTCTTTACATCAACTTGTAATCCGTACTGAAGCCTGCGCTCCTTGATCTGTATCAGCAAGTGCTTCAAGTCCGCCTCACTTTCGGCAAGCAAGGTAGCTTCGCCTGCATATCACAGGTGATTAATAAGTCTTCCTTTGATCCCGATGCTACATTCTCGTTCATAGAATCTAGCTGCCCCGGAGACTTGCTCAGCACACAGATTGAACAGGTATGGTGAGAGGATACAATCCTGACACGCACCCTTCTTGATTGTAAGCCATGCAGTATTCTCTTGTTCTGTTCACAAAACTGCCTCGTGATCCATGGACAGGTTCAGCATGAGCACAATCAAGTGTTCTGAATCCCCATTCTGTTCAAGATGCTACGATCCACACAGTGGAATGCTTTAACATGATCACTTATACACAAGTGATCATCTTTCTGGTGTCCTCTGCTTCTCGGCACGATCCACCTGGTATCAGCAATGATATCCTTAGTTCCACGACCGCCTGTACCTTTAGCAGCAGTATATACTGCTGCTACCTTTGTTAGGGGATCCTTAGCAAAATTTTACTTGCATGTAATATTAGTGATATTGTTCTATATTTACACATTCTATTGGGTCACCTTCCTTTATAATGGGTACAGATAGCAATCTCCTCAGTCAGTTGGCCAAGTTCCTGGCATAGACAAGTAAGTGCTTCTAGTGCTTCATCAGCTTCTTGAAAAGGTTCTGTTGCTATTTCACCATTTCTAGGAGCCTTGTTTTTGGCTAATGTCTTCAGTGTAGCTTGGACTTCTTCTGTCAGTGCCATTGGTTCTTGTTATTATGCTACTTCTTGAAATGGTTAAATGTTTGTTACAGTGACTCTGTGTATTCTTTCCATTTTCTTTTGATGCTTTCTGCATCATTTGATATTTTGTCCATAGTTTTTCAACACTGCAACTTGAATTTTCTCTTTCAATATCACAACTTGAATTTTCTTTTTGAGTTCTATCAGTTTTAGATATGTTGAGTATGTTCTTTCTTTTTGGTTTTCTAACTCTAGATCTTTGCACATTTCATAATAATATTTTACATTGTATTTTTTGGCTTCCCTTTGAATGTTTCTGTTCAACTCTTTGGCTTCATCATTTTCTTCTATGTGTCTTAGCTACTCTATGATCAAGAGCAAATTTCAGAGTCTCTTCTGACATCCACTTTGAACTTTTCTGTATTTTTAATGACATTTTTATTTTCTCATGCTTTTTTTAAAATGTTCTTGCTCTCAATTAAACAGGTCATCAGTAGAATTTAATGCATAAAATGTGTTCTTGAGATGTTCTTGAATTTGGATGGGATATATTCAGGGTTGTATTTTAGCTCTTGTGAACTTGCTTTAATTTTTGTCAACTTCAGCCTGAACTTACATATGAACATTTGATAGTCTTTTCCACAGTCAGTTTCTGATCTGGTTTTAGCTTCTTATATTGAGCTTCTCCACCATCTCTCCCCCCGGATGCTATCAATTTGATTTCTGTGCATTCCATCTGGAGAAGTTTTTGTGTTGTTAAAAAAAAAAAAAGAGGTATTTGCAATGAAGTTGTTGGTCTTGCATAATTTCCTGGTGTGATCTCCAGCTTTGTTTCTATAACTAAGAACCTGTTTTCCAACTCCAGTTACTTCTTTGTTTCCTGCTTTTGCATCCCAATCACTAGTAATCAGTGCATCTTCATTACATATTAATTTTAGACAGAAGAATTCTTCGATTTCTGCATCAAAAGCCTGATGGCATATTGGTCATATATTGGGTGTTCGACTTCAAGGTCAGCATTTCAGAACTCCTGGGGAGAAAGAGGGGGCTTCCTAAGCCTATAAAAAGTTATAGCCTCAGGAACCCATTGAAGCATTTGTTCCTGGTCTTCTAGGGCCTCTCAGAGTGAAATTGACTTGGTGACAGTGAGATCTGAGTTTGAGCTTTAGTGGCCAACACATAAATATGAATCATAGTTATATTTCTTGAACTTCCCAGGATGCACATAGACATTATCCTGTCACAGACAGCATTCTAACTTCAAGAGAGATCCTGAAATGTCCTTTTTGACAGTGAGTGCAAAGCCATTTCTCTTAATTGTGTCAGTCCCAACATAGGAAACCATATCATTTCCTGATTCAAAACAGCGAATACCAGTCCATTTCAGTTCACTAAGGCCTAGAATATCGATCTTTATGCCTTCCATTTCATTTTTAATGACTTCCAATTTTCTTAAAGTCATAATTGGTACCATCCAACTTTCAATTATCACTTGGTGTTTGCATAAGGTGACCAGACGTCCCACTTTTTAGCAATATAACAATGTCCTGCAGCATTTTAAAATTAAAATGAATATATTGCAATACTATTTTTGCATTCTATGAAAATTTTTGTTGTTCCATATAGAGCAAATTTTTAATCAAGAACACACACACACACACACCCCGGTCAGTGGTGTCCTGCTCAAAATCTGGTCACTTTATGAAGTTTGCAGCTCTTTCTTTTCATTTTGAGGCATTTCCCCATCAGCCAAAGAAGGTCCTGCAGGCATTCCTCTGGCAGCTTTACTATGCCGGGAAGGCGGCTCTCCCTCAGTCATCACTTTTAGTGCCATCCGACCCCCAGGGTTCATCTTCTGTCCCTGACAATATTCTGGGGTTTTTTTTTCATGAAATTTTCATTAACTGATACCCTGATGGAGGTTATCAGCACTGATAATGAGATATCCAATAGCTAATCTCATGCTGTCCGTAGGGTTTTCACTGGCTAATTCCTCAGAAGTGGACAGCCTGTTTTTTCTTCAGAGTCTGTTCTGAGTGTGGAAACTCAGCTGAAACCTGTTCACTCTCAGTGACTTGCTGGCATTTGAAGTAACAGTGACATCGCTCCCAACGTCTCAGCAACACACAAGCCATCACAGAGTGACACACTGACCAACAAGTGGTAGGCCAGACCGCTCAGTAGGGGTAACTGACATGCTTGTTGTACTCCTGGAGCTCTTTACAAGTATCCATCCCCATACTAGACTCTAAGTGCCTTGAGGGGAGACGTGAAATCTTACTCATCTCTTTAAGGAAATCTTTAAGCAAATGTGAGACCCAGAGAAAATTCTGATTGGGCGAAGCTTGAGAGATCAGTGAGTGGGTAGAAAAATTATGAGATAACTTTGCAACTCCTCAGCGTGTGATTGTGAAATCTGACATGTGATCAGCAATTAAGCATCAGTAGAAATCTAAGCCCTTCCCATATGGAATGGCCCCACTTAATTTAATGTCATTTTAACTTTATGAGATAGTGAATAAACAGGTACTGTATTTGATCTTGTGAATGTAGCCCTCTATATTTAGCTTTTTCAGCTTTAATGGAACTATAATTTTAATCATGATTATTACTTTACATTTTAATTATAATTTGGTGTGGCTTAAGTATACATTTCTGAGAGTGATTGTGTAATGAAAACAGGAATTAGCTTTTCATTAACAAAATAATGGGAGAGTTCCCACTGCATTCTAGTCTGTGTTCAAAATCTATGGGTTGGCCTAAAAATAGCAGGGGGAGTTTAGCATTTTGGTTAAAAACATGCCTCTAAATTGGCTGTGTGCACAACCCAGACTCTTGTGCTCCATCTCGCTTTATCCCGCTCGTTTTCCTTTCAACTGTAAAGTAAAATCTTAACAGGAAATTCAATTGTGACTTTGAGATTTCAGTAGACTTACTCTGTTTTTATTTTTATTTAGATAATTAGCACCATGGAGCCTCAGGTGTCAAATGGCCCGACAACCAATACAAGCAATGGACCTTCCAGCAACAATAGAAACTGTCCTTCCCCCATGCAGACAGGCGCAGCCACAGACGACAGCAAAACCAACCTCATCGTCAACTACTTACCCCAAAATATGACCCAAGAGGAATTCAGGAGTCTCTTTGGGAGCATTGGTGAAATAGAATCCTGCAAACTCGTGAGAGACAAAATTACAGGTATGCTCTTCAGTATTCCAAGCTCAGGACTCAGATACGTGGTTCTGAAAGATGTGCAGACTTTAGCAGAAATGCACATACATGATGATGCATCTGAGTGTCTGCTGTGTGGCTCTTGCTTGCAAGGAGGGTGTGGCTACACAGTCATAAACTCACACATGGGTGTAACACGTGCCTAAAGCCATATTGTGGATGGGTAGAACTGCGAAACAGATGAAGATGTTGGCGCTTCCTCAACTTCATGTGAAATTCTCTTTTGATTTTATCCCCTTTCATACTTAATCAACCATCCTGTGCCTTTGTTCCTTAGTTCTTCGTTCTGTCCCTCTGCCCTCCCAATACTGCGCCCTAGCTTTGATCCATCTGTTCCTGTCCTCTCGAGCATTTGGTTTGTTTGCATCCAATAATTTTTCATGTGTCTGAGGCACTTGTCTCAAAGGGGGCCATTGTGGACTTGTGGAAGGGTGACACAACTGCCCGTTGTCCTTGGGGAGAAGCCAGCCCTGTGGATAGCAGATTATTGTGGAGCCAACTGCTTGACAGTAGGAGGGAAGATGGGGAGATGTGTATCAAAGATCTACCAATGAGGTACTTTCTAATTTTATTTATGCATTTTGAAGTTACTCTTTTGAGAAGTCTGCAACTGCTTACTGGAAAAAAGAAAATGAGGGACTATCCTATGTAACTTCAGTACTTGAGGTACTGATTCTGTTTTTCCCCCCAAATCAGCAACTGCTTGTGGTGGACCTACTATTTTGCAGACACTGACGCTGTAATATTGGGGTAGGGTGGGGGTGTCTCTGTAATCTTACTGCAGTGAGAAGTGGGCTGCAGAGTGACGGCAGTGAAGCTGCTGCTCATTGATAATTCTGATCATTCACACGCTACATCTCTCTCCCTTGGAGTGTTGGCCTTTGTTTCCCTTTATCTGGACAGTTTGATTGACAAACAATTGGTCAATATAAGAAAAAGGAAATTCCATGATTAAGGCAAGGCCCAGAACTTCTGGACATTAAGTCAGAGAATATGGTATGTGTAAGCACACATTTAAACTTTGCTCCCCTGTCCCATTAAATATGGAGCCCTGGTAGCACCATGGGAAAGCACTGGGGCTGCTCACCAACAGGTTGCTGGGTCGAGCCCACCAGCTGTTCCACAGGAGAAAGATGCGGCATATGCTTCATTCAGAGTCACTGCTGGGGAGCCCGATGGTCCAGTTCAACTCGGACTTCTAGGGAGACTCAAAGTTGAAATTCACTTGAATAACTATAACAGGTATAATTAAAATGATGTGGAATTTCATTAAAAAACTAATTTTGCTACTTTGCAAAATACTGTGTCACATAATCCTCCAAACGTAATTTTCTCATCTGTAAAATCAGAAAATGCTCCCTATATTTCCCTTGCTTACCCCTCACCCCCATGAACCCTTAGTAATTTACAAATTGTTATGATTTTCATACTGTACACTGCCCAGTGTGTCCCAACACTCACTTCCCTGTTGTCCGTGTCCCAGAGAGGAGGCTACGTGTAAATCCTAAAATTGGTTCTCCCTTTCTATTGCACCATAACCTCCACCCTCCTGGTATTACCACTCCTATTACTAGTCTTGAGGGATCATCTACCCTAAATTCCCCATGTTTCCAACTTCACTGTACATCTCCTGGTCTAGCTGGATTTATGTGGTAGAATTGGGATCATGATAGGTGGGAGGCAGCATTTGAGAACTAGAGGAAAGTTACATATGTCATTGCTACAGGGGGCCTGGATGGAGGGAGGATGTTTTGAGAGTGATAATGGCAATAAGTGTGTAAATGTGGCCTGCATACAATTGATGTTTGTATGGATTGCGATGGGAGTTGTATGAGCCCCCAATAAAATGATTCATTAAAAAAAGGAAGGAGGGAGAAGGAATGAATATGGTAATATATGCACAAATATGCTTGATACAAGTGATGTATTGAATGTTATAAGAGCTGTAAGAGCCCCCAATAAAATAATTGGAAAACAAAACAAAAATATTAGAAAATGATGCCTATCACAAAGAACTTCATGAGACAACTACATGAGAAGCTGGGTATGCAGTGCCTGGTGCAGAGCAGCCCCTCAGAAAACAGAAGGCTATTGTTAACTTTTTAAAAATTCAACCACTGAAAACCCTATGGAGCACAATTTGACTTTGAAACACACGTGGTTTCCATGAGTCAGAATTAAATCTATGACAAGTGATGAAGTGATATATTGTGTTACAGATGTAGTCAGTGTGTTCCAAGGAAGGTCACTAGACAGGAAGGGGGTGGGAGGGAGCCAGAAAATAGAAATTGCATCAAGCTGCCCAAGGGGGGCCAGCATTTTACTGGCCTTCTCCTGGAGTGCTGGGTCTTCCGTTCTTTAATAGATTTATTCACATTTTTAGAAAGCCAGTGCTTGGATTCCTGAATATTCTTTATATAATAGGATGATAATTCAACCCAAATTAAAGCCGGGTAACCATATGATTCTTCCTCCCACTACTATATAGAAAATATATTTTTGGTGTACCCTTACCTTCTAAATAGGGACTCTGCCAGCTATATTAGTGAGTATTATTAATCACCTTTTCAGAAGAGTTTCTTTAGAACGGTAGTGAGATTTTTGAGAGGTACTGATTCATGGTGTTGTTCTTTGTTTTCTGAAGACACATGTTTAAACAAGCAGATTCCTTTACTGAAAGAATGCTAATTTGGTAGTTCACCGAGTGGATTTGAATAGGAGTGACAGCTTCGAAGACAGCCTTTAATTTGGTATACAAAACCAAAATTGTCAACTGTCGTTTGTTTAGCACCCTCTCCAGCAAAAGCAGAGCCACACAGTAGCATCTGAGCCTCGAGAAGGAGCTTACGGGTTGAGAGCAGAAATACAATTCAGGCACAATTTTATAATTATGTGTTTTTTTCTTATTCAGTCACAAAAGAGAGAGAGAGAGAGAGAGAATGTTATTTTCAGGGAACTTAGGGGAATGAGGCAGGGAAATATAGAGAGACCAGAGATATTTGCCCTCATTTGGTAGCAGTGTTTAATAAAAGTAGAACTTGTGGTTGTAAAGAGTGCTTATTAAATTCTTCATTTACACTACCTAATTAATTCTAGCATTTTAAATTAACAGTGAAACTGGTCCCTGCTGTACCATTCCATAGATGCAGCATATTTCCTCCATCCACCCGTTGTGCAGGTTTAATTGGCTACACTAAAAGTCAGAGAAGGAGAGTGAGATCGGGTTGTGGGGACATGGGGAGGAAGGAGTGGGAATCACTCAAACAGATGACCCCCCCAAGGCCTACATCTGGGGTGAAGTCATAACACAACCTAGAAGAGGTGAGGTATCACACCAGGCAAATTGAAAGGCTGCTGCTGGTGGTTTGGAAGTCAGGGTAAATGACATCATAGGTATTTTTGTTGCCCTGATTTTTAACATCCCAGTCCCCCCTTTTCCTCAACACCTCCTACAGATCTCAATGCATCTCGATCCTGTAAAGTGTAGAAGGAGTTCTAAATATCCAGTGGGAGGGTTCGGGGGTGGGAGGTGCCAAAGAGATAAGAATTCAAGATTAGGATTTCCCAGCCCTAAACCACTCCCCAAGAGATTGTCATGGGATCCCTTGGAAGGATCTGGCTTATGAAATTAATATTCCCTTGAGAGAGAGAGAGAGAGATAGAAAGCCTGTTGGTGGTGGCAGTTGCTGGCAGACGTCATTCACCCCGGTCTGTAGATTGTCAATGAATTCACTCTTTGAGAACACAGGAAATTCATGCAGACTTAAGATTTATGATGCCGAGTATATAATTGCCACCGTTTATCAAGCACTTGTTCTGCACCCAGAACTTTCCAGCTCCGAGTTAGGGATTTGCTAAACCCTTGACATACCTTATTTTATTTAGGACTCCAAATAGTCATCATTTTCTTAGGTGAGGACACTGAAGGCCAAGTGATTTTCCAAGGGCAGCGCAGGAGGTGTAGATGCTGGAATAGGGATCCAGGTTTCCAGAAGCATGGCTTTATGTAAAAAGCATGTCTAGGGTCCTGCTGCCTGCCTATGTTAAATTCAGATACCTGTTGAAAGCCCATTTCTTCCAGAACCCAACCCAACCCAACATTGTGTTCCTGAGTAGAGGTTAGTGACCACCCTCTGGAGAGTCTACCTGATGCGCCATGGCTTTAAACGAGACCCCTGTGTATTAAGGCAGGCGAAGACAATGGTATTTACCATCATCTGGGCATATAGCCTACATCTTCCTTCAGAACAGAGCCAAGTCTTAAGATTTCTTCACAGGGCTTTTGGACATCTTTGTTACTTTTCTTTTTAGAGATATCAGATTTTCTTTTTCCAACTTGGAAAAGTATCCTTATGAGGATAACCTTGGTACCAGGAAGGAAAGCACATGACATGAGTTGCTTTTGTGTGCCACTGTGGGTCTATGATAGCATTGGATGCCAAGCCCCCGGCTTCTCTCCTTCATCCACTTGCAGCCTCTGCCGTTTCAGAGAAAGGGACCTATGGGTGTCCTCCAGGATTCATGTCACACTGAAACTCAGGCAAAGAACAAAACCCTGCGAGAGACTCAATTATTCCCATGGACTTCCAAGATTTATTTAGTGTCTTGGGTTTTGCTTTGTTGCTTTTCAGTTTCTAGTTTGCATGCCTTGTGGTTGCCTTACCAAATCTATGTTCCTGGGTGATCGGTATTGTAGGAGAGGAGACAAAAACTTAGCCAGGACAAAGTCAGGTGACTCCAAATGTACTGTGAAGCCAGCAGAGCTGGAATTCTGAGTGGCATTTCTGTACATGTCTGGGTGGTGTATTTGGTTTCCAATTGCAGAATAAGAACAACAGTTAGAAACCACCAGTCACGCTCCAGGAGAAAAATGGAGCATTCTACTCCCATAAAGAGTTACAGTCTCGGAAACTCCCAGGGGCAAGTTCTACCTTGCAAGCCCTGTAGGATCCCTATGAGTCAGTATGAACTCGATGGCCGTGAGGGTTTACGTTTTTTTAAACCTTGTTATCACACCTCCCCCAAAAGAGCAGAAAAAGGGTAGGAAAGTAACAAATAAAATCCTTAGAAAGGAGTCAGTAGAAGACCAAAATAAACAGACAAATAAATAGTTTTGATCTGCCTATCCCAATTATGTAGTCATTTGCATCACAGTAGTAGAAAAGAATTTTATTCATACTTGATGGCCTGCTCTGTGTGTACAGTTTTTAGTAGTAGTTTTTTTATCCATTTCAGCCAAGTAAGAGGTCCGTGGGGAGATTTAGGACCAGGCAGTCCCAAATGAATTCAGTTATAAAACTGACTCATTCGAGTGACCAATGTTGGGGACAAATTGTAGTGCGGTGGGTGGTTAAGAAAGGGTAAGGTCTGTGCTCACTGGAGCAATTCTTGGGAATTTGAAAGATGCAGTTAGGATTTAGGTAGAGGTAAGAAAGACACAGGAAAATGACGAAAATTCTAGTATCAGGATGAAGGCATTTTTATCCTTCTGCTTTAAACAAAGAAAATAGAGCAGAAACATGGTTCTTAGGAAGCTAGGGTCTAATATGAAGCCGCCTGGCCAAGTCCCATTACACGTTCTCAAAAGTAAGGTTAGTGAGAATTGCACCCCGGTGGACAAAGACAACATTCCCTCAACACCACCTCAACTTTTTGTTTCCTCCTTTGTAACATATCTTTGGCTTAATTAATGTTATCATTCAGTCAAAAGAAAACAAAACAGAGTTACTTCGGACATCAGGGTGAGTACTTGGCTACTTCCTTTATGTCTGGATTCACATCTCTAATTAAAGGAACCATCCCCGTTCTGATGCAGGGGCATCTGGGTTACTTCTGTTCTTTTGGGATTTGTGAAAGTGCTAGTTATCTTGTGTGTCCCTCTCAGTAGGTGAGATTCTGGATATGGCCCGCAACAGCGGTGGGCATATCTATCAGAACATCAAGGTCAGGAAGACTTGGTTGGATATGGTGCACGCAGCATCTTAAGTTGAAGAGAGAGGAGGAGGAGGGTTGTGGATTGTTCTGTTATCTCATATACATTTAAAAGATCTTGGGCTTAGAGAGACTTTGTGGGTTGATAGGGATTTTATTCTGATATATCCTTATAACCAATCAAAACTCTGGAAAGTTGTAAAATGTTGTAAAAGTGCTCTGAATCCACTCGTGAACCCTGAGGTGAGTTCATTGGCATTATTTGTTCTAGAAGCCAGGAAGGAAGAGAATATTCACAGAAAGTTTGTGTGTGTGCGCGCATGCACCTTTGTTGTGTTTTGCTGTCAATGTAGTCACTCATTTGAAGAGTAAACTGAGGCCTCTTACCATAATCTTAAGAATAGCCTTGTTCACTAAGTCCTTCCTAAGCATTGTGCTAAAATTGGTGTGTGTGGATTCTCATGTTTCCTCAATACAGCCATTTAAGAGTTGAAGAAAGGAGCAGTTGAGTAACTTGCCCTAAGTCACCTAGCTCCTTCTAAGTGTGAGAGTTAGGACTTGATCTGAGGATTAATTGACAAATTGTAAATTCCCCAGTTTACCATGTATCAGTAGCAGTTCCCCTAAAAATGATTTTCCCCTTTAACAAACCCACTCAGCTTCTATCTCTGGGGAATGAAGACTTGTGGCACAGGAAACACATAATTAGAGCTCTAGATCTTTTGTTTTGGAAAAAAAAGCACACTATGCATTAAGAAAACAGTGTTTGTTTGTTTGTTTGTTTTTTAATTAAACAAGTCACTGCTTACCTGAACAAGGGAGAATAGATCTGGTGTGGTTTTGAGCTGTTGATCATCTCTCTTCAAGAAAAACACTTCCCTCTCTCCAACTTTTTTTGCAAGCACTGTACTGAAATGAATGCCGCCTTAAACTTAAACATAGTTAAATACAAACTCAATTATGTATAACCAAGAAAATCCCAAGATATTGATTAGCTGAATGAACGTTTCTGCATGCACATCAGAGAGAGAGATCCATTAGTAGTGGGAAGGTTAGGAAAACCAGAACATTTATCAACAGATTTAGCTGCTGATTTGGATAATGTACTTAGTACAGTTTGATGTGTCTTCGAAATTCAGAGGCAAACCAGGCAGATTTGCATCTATCATTTTATTTATCACCTTTCTGCCACCATCGGACGTCTACTCCATAAAGAAAGATCAAAGAACTTTGATTCCCATTTGACTCTTAATCATAGATTGTAGTGGTTCTGCTTATGGGATAGAGTGATTTTTTTTTGCCATGATCTGAAGAGGAAGGTTTATTGTGTCCTCCTATTCTATGAAATGGCTGTACAGAAAGGAAGAAAACAGAGAATTCTGATTTGGTGACGTCAAGAGGTTAATGTTGTGAGTGAAAAGAAAATTTTAGGTATGGAAAAGATTTGGCACCCTATCAGGGTTAGAAAAAAGCAGCTAGGACCTCCCGTTAACAAGGGAACTTGGGAGAATGTTGGGATGTTAAGTGCAAACAGTAAACTATATAATCACTATGTCTCTTATGTCTCCGTCAAGGCCAATCAGAGACCCTCCATCCTTTCTAATTAGGACAGGTTAGCCATTGAATGGAGCTGGGAGATTTAGAGTTTGTACAAGTACTTTATGCATCTTTTGACACACTTTTCCTCCAGGTTGGCACTCGTCAAGATTATGTGCCAGGCCTGCTTTCCTTTTGGCCTCTGGCTCCCTTCATCTTTATCTTTCCTTCCAAATCAGACGGTTCTGCCCTGCTTCCGAACTTGGATAACCACAGGAAAGTATTCTCACTTCCCAGGAGAGATGTCTCAAAGGATTTTAACCTGGGATGTGAATCAGGCTTGGGTATTTTAAGGATTTTCTATTTCTGTGCTTTAGCTGACTGTTTGCTTGGTAAGACCAATTCCCTGTTCACTCGGCCTCCTATCCTTCCCCCAACACACTCACACGTACACATACACACACACCCACACACTCTCTCACTCTTGGCTTTTCTGTAGAAGGACCTGGTTGATTGAGATGAGGAATTGAGGTAATGTCAAACTGAAATTTCTACACATTATCTAAAAATGTAATTCATGAGCTTCAGGGTAGGAGGAATATGCTTTCTGAAATGTGTTAATGGGAAATTCTTTCTTTGTGTGTGTGTGTGTGTATGTGTCTTGTCTTCTGTGAGGTGTGACAGTGGTGAATTATTTTTTTAATCTGGCCCACCCATATTCCATGTCTCCCTCCTTGCTCTTAATGAAGGAATTCTCTGTATCTGTTCTTAATCCTTATAAAAACTAACGATCTTTACATTGTCTTTTTGTTTTTCTACATTCCCCAAATTGAGCTTTCATAAGAGAAGATCTTTCTCATTTAGAGAGAAGATCAATTCAGCTAGAAGACATACAGTTGTTTAAGCCTTTTACATTTATAAAACATTTTCAGTCAGGCAACACTATGTATTTAGCATCTCTCTTTCAAACCAAATAGATGTTATCCCCTTTCCTTCTCCAAAGTTCTCTATGATGGTCTGTGAGGAAACCAAAGACATAAACTTTGTGACAATGGTCTGCTTGAAACAGGGCCTGTCAACAGGGAAAGCAGTGCAAAATACTGGGCCTGCAGATACAGAGTTGGACAGGACTGAGAGTTCATTTATGATAGTATTATCATGATAAATTCCCCTTTACTATTTTGTGGAATGTTTGGTTTGTTTTTCACCAAGGCCCAAACCTATTTTGGGTGGGATTGGTTCTTAATTTCATTGAAGCTGTAGCACCAACACACACACACGCACAATTTTTTAAGAGAGAGAGAATAAACCAAACTCACTGCTGTGACATCAATTCAGACTCACAGAGACCCTAGGAACCCAGTAGAATTGTTTGCATGTTTCTGATACTGTAAATGTTTACAGGAGAAGAGAGTCTTGTGTTCTCCCCCCCCACCCCCACCCCAAGCACCTAGTGGGTTTGAACTGCAAAGGTCTACTATGTATGAGTTAGCTACAAGGCTAGTGTGTTATCTCGTTGGAGCTTTGCATCAGTTATGTGGGATAAGTGGCATTAAACCAATTTTATAGATGAAGAAGCCAAGGCTTAGGGCCAGACAGCTGTTGGTATCTATAACCACTGTGCCTCTGCCAAATGAGGACAAAAGCAACATCAGCCTTGGGCCTTTTACTAAGAGAAAGATGGCATTGGGAAAGCATTCTCAAAGCCAAGTATCTAAGAAGAATGACTCCTAGCCTGTCCTTGAACTTTGGGCAGAGGGTTGGTTGTAGGAGATCAGTCCTTGCTGAGAAAACAACATAAACCAGACTCCAGAAACATCTTCAAAGGAGAGTGGATGGAATGGTCGGAATTGCCCTATGGGGTAAATGCTGATAGCTCCCTATGTGGATGAAACAGGAAGCTCAGAGAGGTTAAGTAATTTATCCCAGGTTATAGATAATCAGTGGTCCAGCTAAGGTTTGAACCCAAAGCTCGTGTTACTTGTACTTTGGTAATAAAGAACCTGACCTAACACAGAAGGAGGTGGAGTGATCCTCATTTGCCTCACTGAGGTCAGGTGCATATTCACTCAGTGACTCTTTTCCTCTCTACTTCAAACTCTTGCTGATTTATAAGTTTGTTTTTCTGCTGGGTCTTTATTTCGTAGTCGAATGCCCTGGTGAGAAATGAGGTGTTGATCACAACATGGGTATAGCTCGTTGGGGTAATTGCTCTCGTTTCTGTGGCTGCTAATGGAATTCTTCATCATAAACATCTAGGATGAGCTGAAGTCATTTTCTAGTTGGTGTCAGCATAAGATGCATATTTTAGAATCCCTTCTTTTTCCCCTTCACCTTTGTTTTCAAATGCTTTTCTGGGCAGAACTTGAGTTTCTCTGTTGAAGTATTCAATAAAGGTGGTGTCTGTGCTCAACTGTGTTGAGGAAGCATAAGGAAGACTTAGGGCAAGAGCATTTACTTGACTTATTTTCCTTACTTTCTTTCCTTACTTTATTTGTTGTTCTTCCTTCCTCTTCACCTTTTTTTTTTCTAATTTACTTATGTCATCCTTGTCCAAAAAGGTTGTGAATTTGGTTATAAGGAAAAGAGAAAAGATTATAAAATAGTCATCAATTTTAAGAAATCAAGGTAGAGGAGAATGGAATCAGTTGGTTAAAAGAGGCCAGAAGGAAAAGCAGTCACTTGAAGCAGAACTACCTGGCTGAGCAGAGGAGCAGCAGACCCAGGGCTGACCCCCCTAGCTTCTGCTTTGTTCACATCAAGGAAAATTGAGGGATGGCAACTAACCAGGATCCCAAAGCTTCCTCCCACTACTGTTCTCACCATACTTACTACACATTCACTCTGGGCTTTAGGCCTTTGGTTGTGGCCACAGTACCAACTATATCTTAGGGCAGGATATGAAATCCAAAGTCACATACATAGAATGTTTTTCTCCTAAAATCTCATCTTTTGAGCTTGGACCAATGTCATATTGATGAATGTGGTTTGTCGTTTATGGCCTGGGTAGTCAGTGACACAGAGAGCCTGCCTGAGCAGGATTACTGTCTTTGCTGACATCGCACATAGACAGTGTGCCAAAGACGTTCTCTGAAGCAGGCACTTCTTGTCTGCTGCTCTGAATTAAGGAGTTGCTGGCCTCTAAGTCTGTTGGCAGGAACCCTGGTGGCGTGGTGGTTGCAAATTGGGCTTGAAACAAGGTCAGCGTTTTGAAACCACAAGCTGCTCCACAGGAAAAAGATGAGACTTTCTACTGGAAAAAGTTACAGCCTCAGAAATCAAGAGGGGCAGTTCTACCCTGTCCTATAGGATCACTGTGATTGACAATCAACTCATTACAGTGAGTTTGGCTTTGGGTTTTTGAGTTTATATAGTCAGACTGCTCCTCTGAAGCTGGAGAAACGGGAACTTCACCTTTTTTTTTTTTATTTCCTTGTCAGGGGTCCCATATGAGTTCTTGCTAGTTCCTGTTCACCCAGAATCCTGAGCTAGACACCAAGCAGGAAGTAGGCATGTCACTCCCACTTCCTGGCCCTAGCTTCGGAACCTGCAATTAGTGCTCAGCTTCTTTTTCCCTGCCTAGTACCCCTCACAGCCAATGGAGTTTTCCCCCTAGACAGGCCACTCTCTAAAGACAAGCACCTGAGAGTGCTTCCCTTGATCTGCCATACCTGCAACTGCACACCCATCCCCCCAAATGTTTTCCCATCAGAAATACCAGCACAGCATATTGGATTAACCAGAACAAACTTAAAAGAAAATCCTACCCACCCACAAAATAAATGTGCGTTTGGCCCTGCAGAAGTCACTTTATCTCCTTGAGTCAACATTTTCCTCACTATACAGTAGAAAAGATAGAGCTTTCTTTGCCTTCTTTGGGTAGTACTGATGAGTTCAAACCAAAGAACTCACATAAAAGCACTTTGTAAACAAGGAGGGGAAAATCATCAAAAGCTAGTTGCTGTAGAATAGCTTCAAACTATACTGCATATGGTTCTCAGTGACTTTTGCAGGGGTGGGGCTGGGGAAGGAGTGTAAAGATCACCACGTCTTTCTTCTGAGGTACCAAACCTCCAAGAATGTTAACCATTGCACAGCTCAGAGATTCCTTGTGAACAGACCCTCCCCCCTCAACAATGAGAAGCTGATACCAAGGGCTCAAGTAGAATGAAAATGTTATGAGAATGATGATGGCAACAGATGTACAAAATGTGCTTGACAAAATGGATGGATGGATGGATGGATTGTGATAGGAGTTATATGATAAAATGTTTTTTAAAATAAACAGACCGAGGGGCTGAGTCCCGGTGGCATAGTGGTTGTGCACAGGACTGCGGCCCACTGGGATGGAGGTTCAATTCCAGCTCCATGGAGCAAAGGCTAGGCCTCCTACTCCCACCACCAGAGGGCAGTGATGCCCAAAAAAAAACAAAAAAAATAATAAAAAAAATAAACAGACCGAAAAACCAAAACCAAACCCAATTCTGACAAATAGTGAATACAAACAGAAGGGGCTTTCCTATCTTATAATCCTTCTCCCATTTCCTATCCCTAGCAAAAACAGGTAGGGGGAGAAAAGGAGAAAATAAGTCTAGTCTTGTCCTCAATTTCGTAGTTCCAAGCAGAAAGTAGAAAGCAATGAATGCAAAGACAGGAAAATAGAATAGGAATTTACATTTATTGTGTCCTTGTTAGAAGCCAGATGGCCTAGAGGCCATTTACTGTGCTCAGGTGCTAAATGAAAGGTTGGAGGTTCCAGTCCATAGTCTTCTAGAAAGTCAGCCATTGAAAACCTTACGAAGCTCAGTTTTACTCCGACAAGCAAGAGGTCACTGTGAGGAAGAATCGACAGGTCGGATGGTTAAAGCCCCCCTTCTTTAAGTGACGAAATCAACATTCATCGGGTTTAAATTGGGGTACACAGCTGGGAAGTGGTCAAACAGGCTACACACCCATGTGTATCTGAACTCATACTACTGCTAGCCAGAAAACAAGCCATCTCAGAGAGGGTTCCCCTCTTCTTCCCGTCTACTCCAGAGAAGCGAATGTGACTATATGTGGTCTGTTCCAGTAAATCTCAGAAATAGCTACTGGGACAATGAGCACTCCTGTTGATGTTTCTGGAGATTAGAAATAAAATTCCTATATTTGACAATGTCGGGATAGTAATTTTGGATGTTATCCTAAAAATCAGACCACTTTTATGAATAACATCATGACAAAATGAAAAGGACCCACCACCTTCTTTTTCCAGCTGTGAGGGGTGAGGTGCATCCTACCATTTGGATCCTCTTTTTATTCTGTGTTAAAAAGGGATATTAATCCTGACACTGCCCATCTTATGAGTTGTGATATCAGTTGATCGGCTGATGTGTCCATGAGTTGTTAAGGTGTGCCAGTCATCCAGGATATGACTATGGCCACCTGAAAGACAGGCCATTGTCAGCAGAGGATTTATGAGGGTGAAGCAAATACTAAACCCCCAGTGATAAGTGGCTTCGCTTTCTAGACGACCCTCCAGATGTCTTGTTCCGTTATCTACGTACATCTCAGTGAAAGCTGATTAACTCTCTCAGACATCAGTGTCTAACTGTTATTAATGCTCAAGCTGATCAAATTACAATGCCACAGATCCTAGTTGTGGAGTTAATATTAGATTTTGAATTCCGGTCTATAATGAATTATTTTTCCTCCATGCATTGGAAAAATTGGTTAGCAGAGTTCATAAGAAAGTTTAATTAGCAGACTGTTTGTGAAAATAGCGGTTGTGAGTCATCATTCAGAATGAACTAACATTTCTCAGGGTTGGATTTGCTCTTCTGTTCCTTGAGCAGCCTCAGAGGAGTGTTGTGTTTGAAAACTAGTGTCTGCGTGCTGCCCACTTGGTCTGCACCATGTAATCAACTAATGGCAAAAACAGCAGATTTTGAAACCAGAGAGCAAGAGGAGGTGTAGGGTTTGTGTATATGTGTCTCCTAGGAACTACTGTGGGCCTGCTATGTAACCCAGTACTGTGGCCTGGTGGCATATGTAACCCAGTACTGTGGCCTGGTGGCATAGTAGCTTAGAGTTGGTCTATGAACTGCAGGATTAGCAGTTCGATGCCACCAGTCACTCTGAGGGAGAAAGATGAGGCTCTCTACTCCTGTAAACAGTCTTACAAACCCACAGGACCAGTCCTATCCTATCCTCTGGGTGAGTAGGAGTCATAGTCAACTCTTCGGCAGTGGGTACTCAGCTGTAGAGCCTAGAGAATGAGATATAGAGCATAGACCACCTGAACTTGCATCCCACCTTCACCACTCCTAGCCAGGCAACCTTAAGCAAACTCTTAGCATCTCTATGACTTGTTTTATCCATTTGTAAAATAGGGTTAGTGTGAACATTCATATATACAAAACACAGAAGTGGCAGACGTGATTCTTACAACAGTCCTCTGCAGTGTAGGTATTATTAGCCCTCTTTTATATCTAAAGACCTAAGTTCAGAAAGATTAAATAACTTGACCATGATGACACAGCATCCAAATAGCAGAGTCAATTGTAAATCTTGTCTGTTTGGCTCCAAAATATGTATTTTTATCTTTTACTCAATATTGCCTCCTAGGATTATCCATCTAGTTTTAGTTAAGTGTAGATAATATGTATGTACCCATAAGTTGTTCTCCTGTTTGAGTGCTCATGTAGCCACACACAGATGTGTTCCATTTTTCACTGGGCCTTTGGTTCTGCTTGTGAAATTCCTTGAGTTCATTACAAGCTGGAGACTCACACATGGTGAGCTAGAACTAGATTTATAGTTCTTGTACTGATATGGAAATGTATCTTCAGATGTTTGGCCTCTCCCCACTACATTTTTTTGTCCTGTAACTAGATTATCATAGAAACAAGCCTGTGTGGTGTCTTCTGAGAGACAGAATTGTAAACTGGTGCATGAAAAATGGACATTAGCCACAGTCGCTGATTTGGCCTCCTTGTTTACTATGGGACCCTGAGGTATCTCAGTAGCCACATGTAGCTCAGACTTGGGGACCAAACCTCCATTACATTTAGGATAATTGTATCCGAAGGCAGAATTTGGTCTTGTATGCAAGATAATGCTCATAAGAGACTCCCACTAAACATCTTTCCCCAAAGTACTTGTAAGTAATTTGTTAAAAGAGGGTTCTGTGACCAAGTGAATTAGGGAAACTGTGGTCAACTAGGTTCAAAAAGTGGTTGTTTTATCGGTATTTCTATGAGTCTATACTGACAAGAATTTAAAGTTTTAACGGGGATTCTATCATCGCTAGCATTTCCCAAAAGGCCCTTCTCTCTGACATTGAGGGAGCTGTACTTTCTGAGTTGGGAGAGCAGAATGGAACCCCATCCAGGATGGTGGTGGTGGTGGTGATGGTTATGGTGGTGGTGGTGGAGGAGGAGAAAGAGGAGATGGAGACAAAGGAGGACGAGGAGGAGCAGGTGGAGGAGGAGGAAGGGAAAAGAGGTGAATAAGTGGAGGAGGAGAAAGAGGAGGAGGTGGGAGAGGAGGAGGAGGAGGAGGAGGTGGGGGTACAGAAGGAAGAGGAGCAGATGAAAGATGAGGAGGTGGAGGAAGAGATCGTGGTGGTGGTGGTGGTGGTGGTGGTGGTGGTGGTGGTGGTGGTAGAAGAAGAGGAGGTGGAAGAAGTGGTGGTGGAAGAGGAAGGAGAGAAGGAGGTTGAGAAGGAGGAGGAGGAAGAGGTGGAGGAAGGGTGAGTGTGGGGGAAATGGTGGTGGAGGTGGTGGTGGAGGTGGCAGAGATGGTGGAGGGGGTGAAGAAGGTGGTGGTGGTGGTGGTGGTGGTGGTGGAGAAGGAGATGGTGGTGGTGGTAGGTGCCGTCAAGTTGGTTCTGACTCATGGAGACCCTGTGCACAACAGAACGAAATAGCACCAAGTCCAGGATCACCTTCACAATTGTTGTGCTTGAGCCCATTGTTGCTAACCCATCTCGTCAAGGGCCTTCCTCTTTTTGGCTTCCCCTCTACTTTACCAAGCATGGTATCCTCTTCCAGTGACAGTTTTTTCCTGATGGCATGACCCAAGTATGTGAGAGCAGGTCTTGCCATGCCTGCTTCTAAGACAGATGTGTTTGTTCTTTAGGCCGTTCATAGTACTGTCAATATTTGTCACCAGCACCGTAATTCAAACGCATCTATTTTTCTTCAGCCATCCCTGTTCAATGTCCAACTTTCACATGCATGCGAGATGATTGAAAATACTGTGGCTTGGGTCAAACATGACTTACTTCATCAAGTGGCAGTTGATAGAATCTACATAGTCAAATGCCTTTCCATAATCAATACCATTAAACATTTTTCTGGTAAGATTGGATAGCAAAGGGAAGAGGAGAGTTTGGCAAAGTTCTCACATAATGGTGACCTCCTTTCATTGGAAAGAAACCAGTCGGGTCTTCTCCTGCATGGGGATGAGTAAACAGAGAATTTGGGATCCCAGGAAAGTCTTGCCTGCTCCCAGGAATAACCTAAAAGAATGCCCTTATTTCTAGTGTTGCACAGTTCCACGGTTCCCTCGGGTACAAGTCGGCATTTTTGTTGAAAGTTATTTGGTTTCCACATTGTCAGGGTGACCTTCCATTCACTGTTACCTAGAAGAGTGACCTATCAGAACGTATTTATATTGTTTTAACTCTCACCACATTCCTGTCTCATCTCCCACTTTTACATTTACCATGTGATTAACTGGGTGTAAGGAATCTTGATATAGCCCCTCCCCAAGAAACCCTTTCAGCTTTCTAGAAAACCAAAGAAAATAGCTGTTCTCCTCAATCCCTCTCCTGCAGGCCCATTTCTATATGAATTCACTTATTCTTGGATTTTATTTCAGGGTGGGAGTGGGATAGCAGGGAGACTTGATTTGTTTGTTTGCCTTATTTTCTACCCAGCAAGTGGAATGAATACAAAAAACAAGAAATGCCTTCGTGTAGAGTTTTAGCCCCCTTCTTTTAAACTTTCTATTGGGATCCAGGCTAGCTGTCAGACCACTGTCATGCAACCCAGGACTGCTCCTTGGTTATCAGTGAACTCTCTGACAGTCAGAACTGTGGTCGTCTTCTTTGGATCTCACATAGCTATTAATGGCAGGCAAACCCAAGCCATCATTACAAAAATGGCACACTTTTTCAGAGAACGTCCTTCTCAAGCTAACATGTAATATCCTGACGTACCTCTGTACAGACAAGTTATTCATTTCACCTCCCTCATCAAGAGTACTTAAAGGCAGTTGTAATAGATTTATAGTCAGCTTCTATTTGCCTCCTGGTGCCAGGACCTCTCAGACAACATGGTATCAGGAGCTTCCACTTGCCCTCTTTAAGAGTGCTGTGTCCTGGGAGTTTGGGAAGCTGTTGTTTGTGGGTTAAATACCACCACAGTTCCCCCCACCTCCCTGCTGACATTTCAAACACACTCTTCTTTGACCCAAAGGCTAACTACAGTGGATGTAATGAGTATTAACCTGATAACTTTTGCTACCTCCTCTTACTTGCTTTCCAAGCCCTGGCCTTTCACCTCAGCAGCATTTCTGGAATCCCCTATTGGTTTATGTCCACTCTAGATGTAATGTCTTCCCTCTCTCACCCCCATGCCTTTGTTTCGCAGGAGAGTCAGCCCACCAAGAATAAAGAATGCTGGGTCATTTTTCTGGCAAGCTAGGAATTTCCAAAAAAAAAAAAAACCCTCATCTTTTTGTTTCTAACCTTGTTAAAAATATGTATTTTGTTCATGTGTAACTATTCATTCCTGCCTTGCAAGAATATTCGAAGCATAATTTAGTTTAATGTTCCTTTGATTAAAAGTCACCCATCGCCCCAGGGTCATCAGTCTGAATGTGTCTGAGAGATGCTCGAGGTGAGATGGCTGTCACCAAGGCATCTATTGTCCCTAGAACATTGCCTAGAAGACTGTCTTCCTTTCCATATATTTTGTTCTAACCAAGTACTTCATATTACTCTTCTATCTTATGAATTGCTTTCTTTCCTGGGAAGACAGAAGGAAAATAGGGTCCAGCTTCGTTCAGTGTTTCTTTTATTAGGTTTATTATTGAAATATATATTTGAAGACCTGTCATTTTAAGCAACTTACTCTATAGGATAAACTAAAAGAAAGAGGGAAAGAGAAAAAAGTAAAACCTCCTTTGAGAATTGGTTGGCTTTATTATCAAATAGGATAGTTTTGTTACCAGGTTTGTTGTTTGGGGAACTGCTGGGAAGCATGGTTTGCCTTCTGTAGATTTCGCTGTGCAAAGGCATCATTTTACATGTACTCGAACAATTTTGGTTGGTGTCCTCTCTGAAATCAAAAAATTCTATCAAAAGCTAGTGTGACCTTTGGACCTATGCCTTGAGATCAGAGTTTTCCTTGACTGTAAATGGGAATATTAGTGACTACACAGCAGGATTTGTTCGACTACAGACAAGATGATAGGTATGTTGTGTTTTATACAATGATTGGCACATAGGAAGCACTTCAAACATGATCATTATTTTTCTTACTAATCATTCAGTTATTGAATCTGTTCACTCATTCTACATAATTTGTCGAAAGCCTACTATGTTCCAGACTTTCATCATGGCAAGATTAATAAAACTTTATCCTTAAAAGACTTATGAGTGCACTGAGAAGTCAATTCAGTTCAACAAGTTAATATTGGATGTTTACTATGGGTCAGGTACTGTGCTGGTTGACATCTTGATTCCACATGATAAATCCACTTGTGGGAAATTACATCTGCTTAGTAAGCCAGAACGTAACTTCTGGAAGTAACCCAGCACCGATTCAGAGTCATTTTACATACTCTGGGAATTCAAAATAAGGAAGGCTGTGTTCCGGGTCTTTCTAATAGTGTTGTTGGCAGAGAACAGACACACTCCAAAATTTCAGATATCTTAAAAGCATTGAGGTAGCTAATAGCAGTCCATCTGCTAATGAATCCTGAATCTCTGCCAAAGATCTCATATACGAATCTGAGAACAAATTGAACTTAGAAATAGTACCGTCCATCCAAGTTGATACCATCAATCAGTGATTTCCTGGAAGTGATAGCTGGGAACTTAGTGGGAGCTCTTTCTCTTCAAGGGGTACTCATGGTGTCTCCTTTCCTGGAATGTTTTTCTCTACACTTATTATCCACTTATGCATAGCAATTAATGCAAACACAAAAAGGAAGGAACGAGTTGTGTGTGAGTAGTTCAGCGTTCTCGCTCACTGCCTACAAGTTGGTGGTTGTTGTTGTTTGTTGTTGTTAAGCGCTGTCATGTTCATTCTGACTCTGCAACCCTTGGACAGCAAAGTAAAATACTGCCTGGTCCTGTGCCATCCTCACATTTGAGCTCATCCTCACATTTGTTACCATGTCAAGCCATTACCTTGAGGGACTTCCCCTTTTCCACTGCCCCTCGACTTTACCAAGCCTGCTGTCCTTTTCCAGGGATTGGGCTCTCCTGAAAGTATGTCCAAAGCACCTGAGACGAAATCTGGCCATCCTTGCTTCTAAGGAGTACTCTGGCTAAATGCTTTGTCTTACAAGACAGACTTGTTGATTCTTTTGACAGTCTGACACTTTCAATATTCTTCACCAGCACCATTATTCGAATGCAATTCTTCTTCAGGCTTCCTGATTCTGTTTCCAACTTTCACAATCATATGAGGGGATTGAAAATACTGTGACTGGGATCAGGCCCACCTTAGTTCGCAAAGTAACAGCCTTGCTTTTCAATAATCTAAAGAGGTCTTGTACAGCAGACTTACCCAATGCAATGTGTCATTTGACATCTTGACTGCTGCTTCCAAGAGCATTAATTGTAGATCAAAGCAAAGACAAAATCTTTTACAACTTCAATCTTTTTTTCCATGTATCATGATATTACCTGTTGGTCCAATTGTGAGGATTTGAGTTTACATTGCATTGAGTTGTAATCCATACTGAAGGCTATAATCTTTGATCTTCATCAGCAGGCACTTCAAGTCCCCCTCACTTTCAGCAAATAAAGTTATGTCAGCGTATCACAGGGTATTAATAAGTCTTTCTCCAAACCGGATGCTATAGTCCTTGTCATAGAATCCAGCTTTTCTGATTCTTCATAAAATCCAGATTGCTCAGCAGACAGGTTGACTAGGTATGAGAGGATTCAGTCCTGACACACACCTTTCTTGATTTTAAACCATGCAGTATTCCTTTGTTCTGTTCACACAAATGCCTCATGATCCATGTTCAGTTTCCACATGAGCACAATGAAGTGTTCTGGAATTCTTATTCTTCGCAAGTCTTTCCATAGTTTGGTTCATATAGTTGAATGCCTCAGCATGGTCTTGAACTATATATTAAAATTAAATTAAAAGAACAAGGAGAGCTGGTACCAGAAATATCACATCTCTCAAAACCTCATGCACATGGTGCTGTGTCAGGCCAGATTTTTAGCATAGAAATGAAAACATCTTCAGGAAGCCAAGGCACAGCAGAAACTGTACAGGCTCTCATGTCAGACGGACATCGTTACAACTCTCTAGCCTCGTGCCTTTGGGTAAGCTCCTTTTCCTACCCAGGCCTTAGTTTCCTCTTTTATAAAACAGAGATTGAAATGGCTGCCTTAAATACAGGGCTCTAACGATTCAAGTCATGATGTATGTAAAGGGGGTGTCACTCATCGTCGCTGCTCAATAAGTAGTCTACATTATTTTTGCCTTGTCAGTAGAAATCATAATAAAGTAAAATGAGCCGTGTACATTGGGTCTAAACTAACTTCTTGTTGTAGTTAGTTGGTTAGTTGCCACTGAGTCAATTCTAACTGATGGCAACCCCATGTGAGCAGAGTACAGCTGCCCCTGGGGTTTTCAAAACAGATCCCATCTCTCAAGATGCTTCTGGACGAGCTCAACCTTTCAGCTAATAGTCTAATGCTTAACCATTTACACCACTCCTAAATTGAACCGAGAACCTTTGAACCTTAGCATTAAAAGGCAATCTGTAGTCAGTCTCACCGACTGCTGTATCATATCTTGGCAATGGTAAGTAGCCTCTTGCTAGTACACTACTAGTAATGGAAACTTACCACCTCTCACAACAGTCCAGGACTTTTAAAATCATTATTAGAAATTCCTTCCTTATTGTAAAGCAAAAGTTTTTCCCTTGTATTAAAGCAAAAAAAAATCTTCTACTGTCGATTCTTCATTCTCTTCCTTTGGGTGCCCTGATTCAATGGCATATTCCATAACAGCCTCTTCTTAAAGTCCTATTAGAAAGGCCTTAAACCTGTTTAGAATGCCTTCTAGAATGTTTCTCTCTTTCATAGCCCACAGACTATGGGATATATTTCATATAATCGAACTCTATCTTTCTTAATAACTCCTCTGGAGGCAGGTTATGCATTGGGCTATGATCCAAATGTTCCACAATTTGAAACCACCACACTGTAGGATAAAATGAAGCTTATCTATTAAGAGTTACAATCTCAGAAACTTCCAGGGGCAGTTCTACCCAGTCCTAGAGCATCACTAGAACTGGGCATCAAGTCAATGGCCATGAATTTGGTGATGGGAGCATTGCTATGAGTTAGAATCAACTCAGTGACTCTGAGGTTTGTTTGTTTGTTTGTTTGTATGTTTCGGGAGGGGGTGTTTGTTTGTTTTAGTTTCATAGAGAAAGAGAGGCCAAGTGACACAGATTAACACAGTGCACTGCTAACCAAAAGGTCAGCAGTTTGAGCCCATGAGCCGCTCTAATGGAGAAAAGTGAGACTATTGGGGGTGTTCAATAAATATCTATGGAAGAAATGATTTCAGTGCTTGAAATCAGTCTTCGGATTGAATGTCATCCCTTTGATAAAGGAATCTTATGAATGTCCACTCAGGCTTCAGAGTCTACTTCAGATATCTCCACCTTGAAGACACCCTTACGCAGTGAGAATCAGTCTCCACTTTCTCTATGTTCCTAAATAAAGCTTTTTAAACACTTTTTGTGGATTGGGTGATATAGAGAATTTTTAAATAAATCTCTGCTATGTGTCTTGTTTTTGCTGGGCTGTCATGAGTCCTTAAGAAATGCCAGGCCTGTTCTTCCCTTTTAGTTTTCCAGCTCCAAGTCTTCCTTTCATTGTCATGCCACACTTGGTCTTCTTGTGCTGCCCTTTGAAATCTCTAGTTCAGTGCTCTGACTTTTCCCCTTTCACACCGGCTAATTTGCTGTACTTAAGAGCAAGTTCCAGAATCTTTTTTGACAGCTATTTTGATATTTTCTTTCCTTCCTGTCTTTTTAATGGCCTTTTCATTTCTTCATACATGCTGTTTGATATCATTCCACAACTCACCTAATGTTTGGTCATTAATGTTCTGTGGAAAGCCACAAGGGAAGAACACTCTCAGAAATTCTTAATGGCCGATTGTAGCCCAGCAAATAATAATGAATAAACCTGAGATTTTTCTTTCATCGGTGTACATAGGAAAGAGAGAAAGTTGAGCATAATTCTCACAGAGCAGAATAGGATTGGTTTCATAGAGATGAAGACATTTGTGATGGACTCTGAGGACAGAGGAGAAGCTTCATAGGACTCCCTTATCAAAGGAATAACATACAACCAAAAAAAGGAGAAGAATCAAGCTTTGAGTTGAAATGTTGAAGAACTCTTTGGGCAAGATAGCAAACGAAGCAGGAAGCATCAAAAGAAGTTGGAAGGAAAAGACGGGATCACTGTATCAAAAAGAACCTGTCAATGTTAGTCCACTTTAGGAGGTGGTCAAGACTGAGAGTTTTGAAGGAAGAAGTTCAAGCTACACCAAAGGCATTGGTGGGAAACAAAGATCCAGGAATTGATGGAATACCAACTGCAATGGTTCAACAAATGAAAGCAGCACTGGAGTATTCATTTGTCTATGCCAAGAAATTCCCACGTTGTCTTATGCTGAGACACCTATTTGGCCAGCCAAGTGTTGCGTGCATGTACCCATTCCAAAACCGGTGAATTAGCAGACTGTGAAAATTACACAACAATAGTACTCATTTCACATACAAGTAGAATTTTGCTGAAGTGAATCCAAATCAGTTACAGCAGAACATCCAGAGGTAACTGCCAGAAACTCTAGCTGGATTCAAAAGAGAATGTGGAACAAGATAGGTCATTGCTGACTTCAGATAGATCTTGGCTGAAAACAGAAGATACAAAAGTATTTGTGTGGATCCTAACAAATTATGAATAACATTGCAAATAATGGGAATTCCATGACACTTAATTGTGTTCATGTGAAACCTATACATAGACCAAGCAGATACTGCATGGTATTAAATCTGGAAAGTGGTGCATGTCAGAAGTGCATGCATCTTTCACTACACCTATTCAGTCTCTATGCCAAACAAAAATTTGAGAAACTGAACTCAATGGAAAGAACACAGCTTCAATATCGGAGAAAGATGTATTGATGACCTGTTATGAACAGATGACAACACTTTGCTTGCTGAAAGCAAAGAGATCTTTAAGAATTTACCAATGAAGATCAAAGACAGTGATCTTCAATATGGATTAAACCTCAAGATAAAGAAAACGGAAATCATCATGGCTGAACCAATAAACCGCATTACAATAAACTGAGAAAAAATTGAAGTTGTCAAGGATTTCATTTTACTTGGATTTCCAAAGAAGCAGAAGTCAGAATTCAAATGACTTTTGCACTCAGCAAATCTATTTCTAAGATTTCTTTAAAGTGTTAGAAAGCTAAGATGCTACATTGAGAACTAAGGTGTGCCTGATTCAAGCCATGGTATTTTCAATCACCCCATAAGCACTCAAAAGATGGACAATGAATAAGGAATATCAGAGAAGAATTGATGCCTTTACATTATGATATCGGTGAATAATATTAAATATACTATATGGCTGGGTGGACAAACAAATCTGTGATGGAAGAAGTATAAGCGGAATACTGTATGTACTCCTGTATAAATCAAGTTTTCACACATTTTTAATGCAGTTTTTGTTGTGAAATTAGACTGATATTCAGGTCAGTTTATACTCAAATGTATATGGTATTCTTCAGAAGCATAAATTGTAAGACTTTGTCTCATAACATATCAAAAGAGAGGAACCAATCCCAATAGAAACACATCATGTTTGGTAAAGTAGAGGGTCAGCAAAAAGAAGAAGAACCTCAAAAGAGAAATTGGCACAGAAGCTACAAACATACCAATAATCGTGAGGATGGCAGTGGACCGGGCAGTGTTTTTTTGTCAGAACCCATTCAAAGGCACACCCATTTTGTCAGAAGCCACGAGTCAGAACCCATTCAAAGGCACCTAAGATAGCTTTTTTTAAAATACAGATTTTGTTGAGGGCTCTTACAGCTCTTATAACATTCAATACATCATTTGTATTAAGCATACTTGTACACATGTTGCTATATTAATTTCCAAATATTTTCTACTTAAGCCCTCTTTCGCCCTTTCCTCTAGTTTTTTTTTAAATTTCAGCTTCCCATATTTCCCCTCCCCCCTCTTTCTCCCCCATGAACCCCTAATAATTTGTTTGTTTGTTTGTTTGTTTGTTTGGGGGGGCATCACTGCCCTCTGGTGGGAGTAGGTGGCCCAGTCTTGCTCCTAGAGAGCTGCTGCTGGATTTGAGCCGCCAGCCCAGTGGGCGGCAGTCCCAAGCATAACCACTACACCACCAGGGCTCAGCCCGAACCCCTAATAATTTACAAATTTTTATTACATTTTCATATCATACATTGTTCAATGTGTCCCTTCACACACCCCCTGTTGTCCACACCCCAAAGAGGAGGTCATATGTAGATCCCTGAAATTAGTTCCCCTTATCTACTCCACCATCCCTCCACCCTCCCAGTATCACCATTCCCTCCACTAGTCCCGAGGGATCATCTATCTTAACTTCCCCCTTTCTGACTCCAGTGTAGATCCCCTGGTATAGTTGAATCTGCCTGGTAGAACCGGGATCATGATAGTGGGTGGGAGGAAACATTTGAGAACCAGAGGAAAGTTGCGCATTTCATTGTTACTACACTATACCTTGACTGGCTCTCTCCTCGCTGCAACCCCTCGGTAAGAGGATGTCGCTTCACTTATTGATGGTCTTTGGGTCCCCAATCTGCACTCTCCCTCATTTATAATGATATAATTTTTAGTTCTTTGATGTTTGATACAGGAAAAGATAACTTTTCTGATATCTATTTTCTACATCTATATCTATTTTCTGATATCTATATAATAAATCCCTGAAAACAGGACTAATTTTTGGTCATTTTTGCTCCTCCTCTATCGTATCTAGCATATGATAGGTGCCAGATATAGGCAGAATTTATGTGCTGAATGCACATTACCGTTTCCAATTCTAAAGGAGAAGCATGAGAAGCATTCTTTGTCATCAAGGAGGTTGGGACTCACTGAGCAATCACATTCACATAGACAATCGCGTCAGGCAGCATCTAGTGGATCCTAGGATGAGGAGAAAAGAGAAAGAGGATCTATGGAGCATCTGTTATCTCTCAGGCTCTTTGCATGCACTGTCACTTAATACTCAGAATAACTCCTTGAAATATATTATGAGTTCCATTTTACAGATGAATGAAGCAGAAAGAGGCAATGCAGGAATGCAAAACTTTGTGTTAGGGGGCAGGGAGAGGGGGTAGAAATCAAAATTCTGAGAGCTTTCCCATCAGAACTTTCCTTCCCTGCTACTAAGGATTGAATGTGTAGTTTCCTCAGAAATGAGGGCTCAGAAAAATTCTTTAAATTTGACCAGGGCAACAGGCAAGGTCCAGGATGACCAACAGTGCATAAAAATACTCACCAGGGTGGCATGGGAGAGACCAAAGCCCTAGGTGCTTCCATCCCAAAGTAACCCTTGTGTTAAACAAGGGAAGAGACCCTAGTGTGGGTGAGTGAGTTGTCCTGAGGACTTGCCCCATGCCAGAAGGTCTGCAGGGAGACCACCTGGTGCAGAGAGGGAGCGGGAGCTGGGACGTACATCATGCATTCCTGGCTTCATTCAAAGCTCAGCGCTCGCTCCCACTGACTGCCTGACTTTGGGAAGGTGATTTCAGTTTTCTTAGCCTCAGCTTCCTTGTCCGTAAAATGGACCTCTGGTTTTCCTTTCACAGAGGATTAAATGAGGTAACATTAGCAAACCACTTATCACCACCCTTGGCACAAAGTAGGCAACAAATAAATTGTTGCTGCTTTTATTCTACATCTTAATATAATGAATTTGTGATCCTATGATCCTATGATTGTGAGGATTAAGGGATTATCCCCATTTTTCCAGATAAGGGAATAGGCTGATGAAGTTTAAATGACTTAACCAAGGTTATACAGCCAGCATGGCTTATAAACACACCTTCACATGAATATGCAGATGCGGTGCCAGCCCCGACTCTCTGGCCCACTGTTGAGTGTGCTCAAGTAGATACTGAGGCCGCTGGCAGCAGAGGAGGAATCTCACGTCTGGCAGGAAGGAGTCCTGGGATTTCGAGCTGGCTGTAATTAACCTAGCGTGTGGATTACTGCCACACAGGTGATCTTGAGGTGACTAGGGATTTTATCATGTGCTCTGAAAACGGGATTTTAGCCTGCGCTAGGGGTTCTAGTGTCCACAAAAATTCCTTACTCAACTCAGAAGTTTTCACCAACAGCAGCTACCCATCTGGCTGCCCCCTCGGGGCCTTGGCAGATGAGAGGAGATGGCTGGTAGGTTTCTAGAGAAGAACTGTTTTTGAAGAGAGAAAGAGCAAGGTATGCAGGTTGGCAGTGCAGAAGTGCTGAGGTTCCTGCCAGCCAGCCTTGTGAGGGGAGAGCCTCTCTGTGGTTGTGGTTGGCCCGATGTCAGGATTAAGAATAATCCACAACACCCCAAAGACCAGGAAAGACACATTGTTGTCCAGAACAAGTTTTAAAACTTGAAAGGTTATGCTCACCTATGATCTCAACACTCTTAAGAGTTTGAGTACATAGATATTGTTAGCACATGAGATGTACTAAATATTTAAGGCTGCTGATTTAGACTGTTGGCTGCAAGGTTGGTGGTTCACCAGATGCCCCTTGGGAGAAAGATGAAGCTCTCAGCCTCAGAAACCCACTGGGGAAGTTCCAGTCTGCATTACAGAGTCACCATGAATCAGAACTCTTATTGGCAGTAAATTTGGGGGGGAGGGTATTTTTTGTTTTCTGTTTGAGGAGAGATAGCTTACTTTTTCTAAAATGATTCTGAAAAGCCTCTTTGAGATATTTCAGAGCCACTGAATATGAGAAAGTGTTCAAATGGAGTAATTTGGGGTAAGAAAAAGGGAAGCCAAAGATCTAGAACTTGGGTTAGCAAAATACACCTTAAGAGCCAAATCCAGCCCTCTCCCTCTTTTCCTGAATAAAATTTTACTGGAGACACAGCTGCACTCATTCAGGTACACATACTTTAAATGGCTGTTTTTATGCTATGGACAGAGTTAGGTAGTTGTGACAGAGCTTTATGATCCATCAAGCCTATATAATTGACAGATTTGGAGGGAGGGGTTGCAGACTCCCTAACTAGACTAGACCTCTGAGTAGATTCGGTCCCTTTTTTTTTTCTTATCTTTGGTGGGTGTCCACATCTGTAGAATGGTGACTGTGTTTTACTAGGGTTGTTGAGTTAATCACATGGGATATAATAGATGGGAAAGGCAGCAGTCTGAAATTTAGAATCTCAGTAAAGAAGTGGGCATGGGTGACTTTTATCATTCAACTCACCTGTGCTTAAGGAGAACCCAACCGGGACCTTCTTTAGTTTGCTTTCCAATCCCTGATGCCAACTTGTTATCTTGTTCTTCCATTTTCACAAGTGCAGAATGAATGTCCCACCTTCTCTCTCCTCATCCCTTCCTCCCCTAAACATCCTGGCTATATGCAAAAATGAAATTTTCTGAAATGGAGAATCCATGCAAATGTGCACACCCTTCTTTCTCTATCAAATGCTTGCTAAGGACCTACTATGACAACGATGCAAACTTGTATAATCCAATTCTTATAGGGAGAAGATTTTGGTTTCTGTGGGAAGACATAAAGAACTCTGGTGGTGCAGTGGGTACATGTTGGGCTGCTAACCACGAAGTTGGTAGTTCAAACCCACCCGCCACCAAGAGAAGAAAAGGAGGTAGTCTGCTTCTGTAAAGCTCGCAGTATTGGAAATGCAATGGGACAGATCTGGTCTGTTCTGTGTGGTCACTCTGAGTCAGTATTGACTTAATTTAATGGCAGTGAAAGGGGAAGATCTTAGCTGTACATTGTATTAGAAATGTTGTCTTGTTGTAGTGAGAGAACACATATGTGTGTGTGTCACACAAGCAGAAATATTAAGGTTCAGATTGAGTAGCATCTTGTTAAAAGTAAGAACGTGGGTAAATCCAAACTACAATGAAGTGCTTTAAAATGTTGCTTTAAAGTGTTGTGGTATAGCAGTTTTTCCTTGAAAACGACATTCTGAATTATAAGCTTCCATCTCAAACTGCCCAGAATGCATTCTCTGCCCAGGCATAGTAGCTGGGGACCCCTTCGCCAGGCCTGCTGGCAAGGACAATAGGAACCAGCTGAAGGAAAGAATTATAGGTCACCTTCCCTTCAAGGAGCCAGGTACCCATTATAGATTCTGAAACTTGAAGACAGTCTTCGTTATGTAAAATTTTACTTTTTCAGTAAAGATGACTCAAAAAACACAAGCTTGATTCAAAAACACAAGCTCTGTGATTTAATTACTCTATTCTTCAAGTTATCAAAATAAGCCAATGAATTGGTGAGGAATAAAGTTTATTCCAATTTTCTGGTCTATTAATACTTCTTCCATACCTATATAATGAAATCTTTGGTGCTGCTGATAAAGGAAGAAGACAGTGATTTGGAGGGAAAGAGGAAAGCATAAAAAAACCTTATTAATTTCCGGAATGCCGATCTACACACACACATCCTTAGCTCTAGACTCTAGACTGGGTCCCCCGAGCCCTCCCAGCATGGCAGCTCTCTTTGTCCCCATGGAAATAGTGTTGGTATTCTCTGTGAATGTGTTTCATCTATATTTTCTAAGTGCATTTAAATGCAGAGCTGCAAATCCAAAACTCACCGCCAGTATATAAACACCCGAATTAAAAATGTTCATCATTTTACACTCCCCCACTACGAAACTGTTTCTTAGCAAATAAGACTTGAGTTGTTACATTTTTCTACCTAGGGATTTAATCCTGTCTAGCCTGGTAGCTTGTTGGACTGCCAACCACAAGATTGAAGGTTCCTACCTGTCAGTTGCTCCATGGGGAAAAAATGACACTGTCTGAACCCATGAAGATGTACAGTCCCCAAGGAGCATTTCTACCCTGTCCTATAAGGCTGCTGTGGACCCAAATCATCGCAATGGCAGTGGCGTGGGTTTGATTTGGGTTTCAAATGCTCTAAGAAAGCACCTTGGCAGTGCAGTGGGTATGCGCTCAGCAGCCACCCTTAAGGGAGAACAGTGTGCCAGTCTGCTTGCTTCTGTAAAGATTTACTGCCATAGAAACCCTCTAGGGCAGTTCTACTGGACAGCAATGGGTGTGACTTCGTTTTGTTTGGTTTGGTGTTTTAGAATGTTTTAAAAGAGTAGTTTCAATCCATAGAGAATTTCCTATTAGGCAGTAGTGGACACCTGTGATGGGGAGAAGAAAGGCAGTTCATGAATTAAGCTAACTGCAGGTCATGGCACTGGGTTGCTCATTTAACACGTATCTTTCCATTCTCAGGCCAGGGTTCTCCTCCTCTGCTTTCCTCTCATTCAAGGCAGCTTTCTATTTTAGAGTCTACAGCTCATGGTTTTATATCAAGGAGAATCTCCAGTCATTTTTTTTCCTTCCTTTCTGAAATGATGTTCATCTGGCTTTTAGTCTGCCCCCAAAGTATTCTCATTCTTGATGTGAAAAGCAGCCTCTCGATAAACCTAGAGCAGGTGGCAACAGCACAATCCTGCTCATTGCAGTCAGGTACTGAGGTGTTGGGGGGTTTGGGACTGATACAGGTGGGTGGACTGAGATGACATATCTTGCTGGCCAGGGCCCCTTCACTCATTTGACCTTCAGAGCCGTTCTCTGATGAAACCATTTCCCTGGGTCTGAATGTGTGTATTTTCCACTCAGGAGAAGAATGGTCTCAAACAAAGATAAAATACAGAATGCAACAATCACAGGCATGGTATTTATTTTAGATTTCAATAAACAGGTGGCTAATTTTAGAAAGGATTGTCTGTCAGGGCACATGCATGGCAAGCAAGCATGATGAATTCCTCCACATAGATTCCATCAGGATGATGGATCAAGAACTATTCCATTATGAGTTGAGTCTAATGTTTGTCGTTAAGTGGTACGTGCTTGGTTCATCTTTTTCTCTGTTTTCATTTTCATTTCCCACAAATTGAATTAGACGCAATAGATTGACTGACCACTTTCCTAGCCCTCATATGTAAGGTTTATCATTGAGATAATTGCTTTTAAAAATGCCCTTTAAAGCAGCTCACCTTGGTGCATGACTGTTTAAAAGAAGCAATCATAAAAACATTTTTGTGCAGCCATGCTTTGGGCTTCTCTTGTCCATGAGGTAAATGTGCCTGAGGAATGTGCAGGGGGAAAACAGACTTAATGAGATGAATCTAGTTAGGCTTGATGAGGAAGAGCCAAATCTAGGATAAATGGGATTTTAAACCAATGAAATTAGGCATGCGCATTTTTGTATTTGCAAAATGGAGTTCTATGGAACATGTGGCAGGGTCTTGGGACACACAGACACCTCACACACATTCTCTCTCACATTGTGCGCACACGCGCACACACACACACGCATCCTGCCCCTCACCCACACACATGCACAGTGAAATGAAACGAGGAGAGGCCCTGCAGCTGGATGTCCTCAATGCTCTTTCCTTCCTTTTCTCTCACTCTTTCTGGCTGGTGAAGGGTAGATTTGGCAAAGTTTGCCCCCATCTTGCCTAGCCTTATTGTATCCTTCCAACAACTCAGAGGAATATCCTAATGAAAAAGGGTTGTCTTTGGGGGCTTCCCATTTGGGAAGGACAAACAAGGTTATGGAATTCCTACTGATTATCTTTGTCTCCATCCTATCAAGTCCCCCCATTTTCTGATCCAGAACCCAACTTGTTTTCCCAGGCTCCCTCCTACAACCAACACAAACACAGACATTCACCAGCAAAACAGAAGCTGTTGGAAAGCTTTTTTGGCTGCTGAAATGGGCTCCTGTCACCAGGACATGGCAGGCTTTTTGCTGTATTGTCTCCCAGGCCTGGCCCCGGTACTCCAAAGAGAGCTTTATGTAATCAGTCTTTCCTGACATGTGACGTCCTGTCATTTTCCTCCCCTTCGGCTCCGCTGCCGCCCACAAATCAATATCATTGCCTGGGAAGTTCAAGCTGGTTTTTGCAGCCACCCCAACTCTGTGTTTCTTAAAGGGTATGTCAGAAAATGTAAAGTTTCCTAATGATATTTCTGGCTGATGACACATGGCAGAGCTGATGGACTATTTATAATCAGTGGCACGATCGCAAGCACATTATTTTTATTTCACTGAGGCGGGGGGTGGGGGGAGCCCTGTCACTTGCAACCTCTCTTTGCAGACAAGTTGATGCCATCGCCACTTAAAGGAGCTAAATCCTCTTTGCAGAAATCACTGGCACTCTCCCCTTTGTGTTAGGAGTCCCCAGTTCAAATAGAAGCCTTTTGTTTGGGGTGTTTTGTTTTGTGTGCGTGTGCATGTGCGTGTGTGTGTGTGTATGTATGTATATGTATATATATATATGTTATTGTCCTTTGGCTAATGGGATAATGAGGACACAGAATGATTTGTAGCAACTGCTTAAAATTCTGGCCATGCCTGCCTCCTTCACTATAACCATCTCCAGTTGCTGTTCAGCTCCTGCAGCAGCCCTCCAAGTGTGGGTGTGGCTGGCAAGACTGAGGCAGCAGACACCGCTTCTCTGTCCAGCACTGCCCTCATTTGAGTCCTGAATATAGCTGTGCTATCTTTGACTGAATGCCTACTAACCTCTACAGGAGCTCTGATGGCGTAGTGGTTACTTGTCGGGCTGCTAACCACAAAGCCAGCAGCTGGAAACCACCATCCGCTCCTCAGGAGAAAGACGAGGCCTTCGATTCTCATAAAGCATTACAGTCTCAGAAACCACTGGGGCTGTTTTACTCTGTGCTGTCTGTAGGGTCTCGGAGAGTCGCTGTGACGGCAGTGAGTTTGGTTTTTGTTTTGTTTTGTTTCGTCCATCCGTTTGTTTGTTGAGTTTTACTCTACTCTAGGCCCTGTAGGCCTTTTGTAATCAATAGGTCCCAGAACTCTCAGATTTGTGTAACGTAGGAGAAAAATCGGAGATTATATGGCTTCTCTCCAAACTCACACAGTGAGTAGGAAAAGCCCTGGGCATCCAGGTCAAGTCTGCCCTGACAAGTCACACATGCTCTTTCTATGCTCTTTCAAACCTCGCCCTGCGGATGTGCCTGCTCCGCATGTGTTTCTGACAGGGCCAGAGAGAGGGACTTCCTCACTCCCAGCTAAGGCAGCTCCAGTGAGGCTAGAGGCTGGCCAGAGGGAAAGACGCCAGACTTGGAAAACTTTCACCCTTGGGGTAGTACCAAAATACACTAGAAATGTACATACGCCCCTACTCCTCACAGAGCAACTATCTAGTTACCCAACATTTCACATGTTCAGCAACAGTAGAAAATCTACCCCCCAACCATTGTGCTCCTTAGCAACAATAGTGGACTCCGAGGTGCAAAGTGAGAGGAATGCTGGATCTGATGATTAACGTCATGTGTGTACCTGCCTGGACCATGAGTCTCGGTTATGACCCGATGTCATTTGGCAGTCAGGTAGTGGTGTCGTCCTCTTCCATTTAGGGATCTGATTAGATCATTCTCGACGTTTCTTTTGCGTATGACTGATTTTTCACACAGTGACCTGTTCTTTGGAGCCTAACCATGTGGACAAGTGAGCCGCTGGTGCATACAAGAAGAGTTTTGACTCTCTGCAATGGGAAGTGTTGTCTCTTGAAAACATACTGAGCTTTGTTTTGTTTTGTCTTTTTCTCTCTCCTCTTTTAATATGTTTCCACAGGACAGAGTTTAGGGTATGGATTTGTTAACTATATTGATCCAAAGGATGCCGAGAAAGCCATCAACACTTTAAATGGACTCAGACTCCAGACCAAAACCATCAAGGTAAGAAGTGATGTGCTGGCTCCTGATTTGGGAGGCGATGGTTACATATCATCCCTTTGATCCAATAAACCCTGCCAGCACCCGAGCTGGAAGTGTGCCCTTGCTTTAGTCAAAGACCATTTCCCCGCCCACCTGCACTAAGTGTGAGGCTCAGACCACGACAGAGAAATGCAATAATAGCTAAGGTGAAGAACCAAGAGCTGTGGCACCTCCACCCCATGGCCTAGATGGGAATCGAGAATGACTCCCTGGCCAAAGAGGGCCTGTGAACCTAAGCCTGCAGAGATGGCCAGCTCTGAGCCAAGGGAAGAAGCCGAGGCAGGGAAGCAACTGGAGGCAGACGTAAGAGTGCATGCAAAGCTCTGAAAATGCAAAGAAACGTGGCATATCATTCTTGTGTGGCCTCATTGTGATGGAGGAGGTAAGGGGAAAGATGGGGATAGGGAGATGGACCTAGGCCAAGGCAGAGAGGCTTATGTACCAGGTTGGCAAGGTTGGGCTTCCCTTCAGGTGAAGAGGCCCCTCTTAGCAAAGACTCTACAAGGAAACCATGGCTATAAATAAAGGCAATTGTGTCATAGGGATGGGGACTACAAAATAGGTGGGAACAGAGTAAAGGAGCCACAGGAGGAGGAGCATTCCAGCTATCGGCAAACAGCCAGCCCAGTAGAAAATATCTCAGGAAGGCTTGTTTTTAAGTCAAAAAAGAAAAGGAAAAAAAAAAGCAGTTACTCAGAGCCTGCTCCTACCCATGGAGGTTTCTGAGGCTGACTGTCATTCCCGGTTCAGACTTCTTGGCGTGATGGTCCTGCAGGAGATGGCACTGTTTGCTTCGAGGGCCCCCTTGGGTGGCTTGTGGTGTTCTCCTGGATGAAACGTGCCCTCTCCTCAGACTCCTTCCCCTTCTTCCCCCTACCTCCAGGCAGCGTCCTGTGTGAGGGCAGCTGCCAGCCGATTAATGAGTCCCATCCTTCATAGCCTATTAAACCGCAGGGAAGTGTCTCCTGGGCGCGCTTCTCCTCACGACAGCAGGTCTGACGCAAAGTAGGACAAAAGAGAAACCTCTCCCAGAATGGAAATCTATAGATGGCACCAGCTTTCGGCATCTAAAAACACAAAGCCAGAACTTTTTAGCCCAATGAGAGACTCTCCCAACATCTAGACTAACCAAGGAGATCACCTGTGTACGATCATCTTAGCATCTTAGCAAAACGAAAACAGAACAAAAGGCTTTTCTTGGGGCAATAAGTTCTATGATTATCTTCCTTTGCTTTCCTCCTTCTCATCATCCTCTTCTTTTGGACAGCTGTACTTCTGCAACTGAGTTTAGCTTGTTTCTGAAGATGATTGCTTTCTTTCCCTGATTTGATACCACTCCATGGCACACAAAGCCCCCAAATGGCCCTGGTGCAAGTTGCCTCTGTCTTGACCTTGAATCAATTTAGACACGTTTTCTAAGGGGGGAAACAGTCAAGGGTTGTTTAATTATGGGGTACACCTCCCCAAGAGTAGAGGATTAATTTCTTTCAAAGGAGAACCCTACCTACTCTCATGCTCTACGTAAAGACGGGGTGCTTGTGTCAGCTGACTCTGAAGGGACCCCACCCGACTGAGAGCTGTATTTGGGGATTTGATTGGTTTTCTGTGCTATCTAGGTTAACATTAGAATGTCAGACATTTACTCCTCCTTTGACCTTGAAGTGAGCAAGAAACCCTCCCACACCCCACTTCTACGGTTTCCTTGAAACCTAAACTCTTCCCCGAAGGGTTTCAGTTCAAATCATCAGTCATTCATTCTGTTGTTGTTATTTTAAGGATTTTATGGGTCCCTCGGGTTTGGGTTTGTTTTTTTCCCCCAAAGACTGAGTGGACCAGCCTTCTCTGTCTCAGACTGCCTCCTCTGGCCCATCATCCCATCAGAAATGGTGCTTTGTCTAAGTGCTTTGTCGTAGAGACAAGCAGCATTGATTATTTTCTTTCTGGGAAGAGCCTCTCTGCTTCCCTCCCTTCCCTCTCTCCCCACTCCCCACTGCCTCGACCACCATCAAAATGCTGCAGACACATTTGCACTGGGCAGTGTCATGGGTTTCGGAGGCACTGTAGGATTCAAAATACCTGATGCCGTGGCTGAATCAATAATCCCCATTCTCGACTACGAATGAAAATTTAATGTGCAAACCTGGGGATTTCAGGCCTTTCATTAAAGCAGTTTATTTGCCATACTAAAAATTAAGTTTGAGTGATAGGTCCTTTTATTAACTTTTCTTCCCTTTCCTAAAGGGACACTGTATTTAAGGCAAAAGTCATTATTAAAGGTGGGGGGTGGGGAGCAAAACCTTTTTGTCTGCTGTTAATAGTCTCATCATTTATTAATTTCTGAAAATTGCTTTTTTGCCATTCAAGTCAGTGTTTATGTCTTCTGCTTCCGTTTGCTTTGATAAGTGACACAAGTTTCATCTCTTTACTCTGACTCTCAGGTAGAAATGGATAACCTGCCTTATTTGCCGGGGGAGTGTGGGGGGTGAGGAGGAGGCAGGGGGCTTGGGGGGAGAAACTGTACCTTCTTTGGAAGCACGCATTCCAGGGATTTTCTCAGAAACACTTCAGACATGTTTGCAAGCTTCACTTAGGTTTGTCTCTCCTTCCCTCATTTCAGAAGTCTTTCTGGGGTGCTGTTAATGAAAGGGAGCCCTGGGGACACTGTGGTTAAAGCCCTTGGGTTGCTCACCAAGAGAGCCAGTGATTCCAATTCACCTTCTGCTAGATGGGGGAAAGAGGTGAGAGTCTGCTCCCATAGAGACTCCAGCCTTAGGAACATAGGAGCCATTCAACTCTGCTGTTGTGTCTCTGAGAGTCCTCATTGATTAGGTAGCTAAGGTTTGGTTTAGGAAAGATGTGCAAAATGCTTGCTTTAAGCGTAAGGAAAAATATAGGTGTGGGCAAACTGAATTCCAAGGGAAAGCTCGTGTCAGAAGACGAGATTCAGGCATGTGTCTGGGAAAGCGGAAGGAGTGGTGGTGGCTGTGGTGAGCTGGAGAGAGCAGTAGAGTAGCTGCCTCTGAGTTTTGATGCCCAGAATGGTGGCACCTCTTTCAGATATTCCAGGGATATCGAAATCTAGATTTTTTAAAAAATACTAAACCCCCCAATTTATAAGCCCATTCAAAAAATGTGGAAGCATTATGTCACCAAAACAAACTCACTGCCCCTGAGTAGTGCCTGCTCACAGCAACCCATGAAGACAGGGCAGGACTGCCCTGTGAGTTTCTGAGACGGGAACTCTAGAACGGCGGTTCGCAACCTGGGGGCCACAACCCCTCTGGGAGTGGAACGACCCTTTCACAGGGGCCGCATAATTCATGACAGTAGCAAAATGACAGTTCCAGAGTAGCAACAAAAGTAATTTTATGGGTGGAGGTCACCACAACTTGAGGAACTGTATTAAAGGGCCATGGCATTAGGAAGGTTGAGAAGCACTGCTTTATAGGAATAGAAAGCCCGCTCTTTCTCCCATGGAGGAGTTAGTGGCTCCAATCTGCTCCCTTTGCAGCCGATTTTGTAACCACTGTGCCACCAGGGCTCCTCGAAGCATTACGTAGCTGAGTGGGGCAAAAAGAACTTCAAACTAAGGTTTAAATGCACTCAGCGCAGGCCTGAAAGCTAACAGGCAGCACTGACTCATACAAGGCCCCCCAGATGATGGGCCTCTGTGAACCGCTATTTACTTTGCCTAGACTCTACTAAGGGAGACATGGAGGCCTTGGTTACCTAGTGGGTGACGAGTTGAATGTTGACCCCAGGTCAGCAGTTTGAAACCACCTGCCTCTCTGCAGGCGAAAGATGAGGGTTTTCACTCTGGTAAAGAGTTAACAGTCTGGGAAACCCACAGGGGCACTACTAACCTGCCCTGTAGGCTCGCATTCTGTCAGCATTGACTCTAGGCCAGTGAGTTTGGTGTGGGTTTTTTTTTTAAGGGAAACATACTATGTCTGCATATGAATACTGAGCCCATGCAGCAGACAGAGCCAGGTCTCTCTCCTCAAGGAGCATATACCCTGAGCACTCGCTCTCTGAGCACCCAAACAGACAAGGCACCTGATGGACATCTGTTAGCCACGGAAGACGAGTGTGGCTGGAGATTGCAGAGGTGGCATCTCTAGATTCTAACTTATTCGGTAGCACGGCCATGGCAGCCCTGGTCCTCACTCCTTATCTTGGAGATCCGTCACAGAGAGATGAAGTGGCTTGTCCAAAGCCCCACAGCTCTTCAGCACGGGATCTCGAGAGGGCATCCAAAGATCCACGACAGATTCTGTCCAAAGAGAAGCTGCTCAAGGAAATGATAATAACAGTACCCAAACCAACCAAGCCTACTGCCATCAAGTCGATTCCAACCCACAGGGACCCAATATGGGGTCTGCAAGGCTCCAGCTCTTTAAAGGAGCAGACAACTCCATCCTTTTCCCATGGAGGGTCGGGGCATGCTGAACCACAGACTTTGGGATTAGTAGCTCAGTATGTACAGGACAGCGCCACCAGGGCTCCTTGGTAGCGGTAATGACCACCTATATTGAGTGTTAAACTCTGCGTGCCATGTTCTGCTAAATTCTGTACATTCTTGATATCACTTACTCCTCGAAATGTCCTTGGGGCTAGGAGCTTTGCTATTTCTGCAAATAGCCCTGTGAATAGGTACTATTATCTCTTTTATACAAATAAGAACACTGAGGTTCGAAGAGGTTACGAGACTTATCCAGGGTCACACAGTTAGTAAGTGAGGTTTAGAGTGAGGGAAAAAGAAATCGTTTTAAAAATCAATCACTGGCAGCGGGCCGTAAGTGTTGGGATGTCACTCTGCCTGTTTGCTCCACAGCACGTGCATTGGGAGGCTGTGTAGGCGTATTTGGCTCAGCAGACACGAGTGCACACACACACACAGGTTATACTCACGGGCACAGGAAAGAGACTTTTAAAAAGCAAACCAATCAATTGCACAAAGAACCTCCCAGGTTCTTCAGTAAACGGGTTTGCGGTTCAAGGCGTCTACCATCAACCAGGGACACTTCATTCACTTCAGATGGTCTCTTCTCAGCAGCAGATATTTCACAGTCTGCACCTTTCCCGACTCCGTGCTGAGTCCCGGGATTAAGATGAATTTGAGGTGGTGTGTCTGTGGCAGGTGGGGAAGAGATGATAGGCTTACTTCAGGATTGACTCTCCACTCGGCAACCGAGTCCTTCCCAGCATTGCAAGCCTACACCCAATTGGGATGATTTGTAAGCCCATTTAGGGCTCTGAGGAACTGTTGGAGTTTGTTTTGCTTGCTTGTTTTCTGTTTAGCTCCAACAGGAACCACATTCAACTCTCCGAAATTTTTTGGTGAAAATAGCTTTGGGTTCTGGGAAATGCTTCCCAATATTCCTTGGCATCATACCTGATATACAGTCTGAGACTCCCCTGGGGCTCTAACATCCCCTGAACGTCGTCTTTCATTTCAGCCTCTCACTAAGGACCAAGAAGCCGTGGTGGTGCTGTGGGTTACCAGCTGCGGGGTCAGAGGTTGGAATCCCCCAGCCACTCAGATGGAGAAGGATGAGGCTATCTGCTCCTGTAAAGGCTTAGAGTCTCAGAAACCGTATGGAGTAGTTCTCCTCTGTCCTCTAAGGTCGTTATGAGGGGGAATCAACTGGATGGTAATGATTCTTCTTGAATGCAAAAACAGGAGATCCAACTAAGGAGGACCCGGTGAAATCCAGCCACGTGGGATCCAGTTGCATTAATCAGGAGCAAAGACAACAGGGTGGTCCTATCTTGTTAGGTGCCTTGAATCGATGCCCTCTCAGCAATGCCCTGTACTTGGCGCACAGCCACACACTGCCTGCTCCTGCGCCTCCCTCACCAGCCTTGCCTTGGGCCCGTTGTTGCAGCTGCCGTGGCAGCTCCTCGTGTTGAGAGTCTTCTTGTTTTACCCGGACCCACTCCTTTCCCAAACAGGCTATCTGTTCCCCAGGATTGCGCTCTTCTGCTAACATGTGCAAAGTACCCGAGGACAGTGTCTTTCCGTCCCCTCTAAAATGCAACATTCTGACTACACCTCCTGCAAGACAGACGTGTGTGTTCTTCTGCTAGTCCCTGGGACTTTCTTAGCCAGCAGCATGGTTAGGGTGCAGCAGTCCTTCCCCGGGTGTCCTTATCCACTGTCCAGATTTGGCGTGCATGTGAAGCGATTGAAAATACTGTGGCTTGGGCCAGACACACCTGAGTCTGCAGAATGACACCTCTGCTCTGTGACGCTTTAAATAGGTCTTATGCAGCCGGTTGTGCCCAAGGCGATGGTTCTATAGTGCCTTTGGCAGAGGAATCTGTACACCGAAAGTTTAAATTGATGATAAAGTTGTACTGAACACTTCAGTAAAAAGTGATCTAAAATGGAACTTGAGAGTGTGATACTATACCCACTGAACCTTTCCAATTTCAAGCTGAACTTGGAAGGTCAGATTAGAGAGATATTCACAGGAGTTCTGGTGGTGTGATAGGCTACACAGGGAGGTGCCAATCACAGTGGTTTGAACCCACCAACCACTCCATGGGAGGTAGACGAGGCTGTCTACTCCTGTACAGATTTACAGCAGCAGTTCTTAACCCGGGGGTTGCGACCCCTTAGGGGGTTGAATGACCCTTTCACAGGGATCGACTAAGACCATATTTCAGATGGTCTTAGGAACCAAGACACAGCTCCTCTATCCGTCTTCAGGCTGGTCTGCCGACATGCAGATAGACCTACATGCGGGGTCACCACAACATGAGGAACTGTATTAAAGAGTTGTGGTGGCTGAGCCCTGGTGACATAGTGGTTGTGTGCGGGACTGCGGCCTACAGGGTTGACAGTTCAAATCCAGCAGCAGCTCTCCAGGAGAAAGGCTAGGATTCCTACTCCCACCAGGGCAGTGATGCCCCCCCCCCACACACACACACACACAAAAGAGTTGTGACATGAGGAAGGTTGAGAACCACTGATTTACCATCTCAGAAACCCAGAGAGGTAGTTCTCTTCCTAAGGGGTCGCTGCGAGTTGGAATTGACTCAATGTAGTGAGCTTGGAGTTTCCACAGAGCACCTGTATGCTCTGAGACACAGGAGCAGCACTAATACAATGGGCGGAGCTCGGGGGCTGAAGGGGTAGGAGAGGGAGAGGGCATGGGCCAAGTTAAGCCTCAAGAATTTTTGTCTGACAATGATATGCCCCTTGAGGGAGTTCTGCTGCTACGGAAGGGGTTTTTGTTTAAGATCAGCAATGGACATTGATGTTCAGCCTAATAGGAGTCTTTCACTCGTGTACAAAAACAAAACGTGCTTATTTGTAGATAATTTGGACAACTTGGAATCATTGCATGAAAGCATTATCAGCCATTTCCATCCCAATACTGTTAACATACATAATAATTTTTGTTTCCCTCCTTTTCTCGTTGCATCATATATGTTTCAAATCACACTGTCTCATGTATTCCTAATAACTGTGAACTACTACTCAACTTGTAAAAGTGTGTGTCTGTGTGTTCCTTGACATCACATATATGTCCTTAAGTGCATTTTCAGAGCATAGCTTCCATGCAAACTAGGAGTGTGAGTGATTTCTTGACAAGGCCTGGGATGAAGACGTGAGAGGGCCGCTTCCACACGGAGTGCCCGTCTGCAGGCTGGTTGGCATGAGAGAGAAGAAAGAAGCCGCTGTGTCAGGAGGCGGCAGCACATTTCCCCAGGAGCAGGGCAAGGGAAGGGGCCGGTGTGCAAAGGGAGGCAAACCTCCCTGCTCTGGGAAGCAAGAGAACCTCCTTTCTAGCAGCCCCTCTGTGCCGAGAATGCTGCTTAACCACTTCTCCATTTTCTCTTTATTCTTCTAATAGCACTTACAGTGCCTCCAGGGGATCTTTCCACACTTGTGCAGGTTCCAGTTTGCCCCTCCCGCTACTTTCTCTTGCCAGGGGTCACCAGGGAACCCTGCCTCCCTTTCTCCCTCCCCCTCTCACTCCCGAAATCCACCTGCCTTGCTAAAGGCCTCCATTCCGCTGAGGCATCTTTTCTTTGCACTTGGAATAAGCAATTATTTCTCCTATCACTGCCCTTAATGCTTCCCGGAGAGTTAGCAGATCATGTTTTGCTGACGGGTATCACCCCACCCAGAAATGATGGACTGCCTCCTTCAGTCTGGTGAATTATAAAAAAGGCATTTTCTTTCCTCCCCCATTATAGCTGTAGTCAGCCTGGTGCAGGAACGCTTACTGGCCAAGGTCAGCGGGGGCGGCTGGATCATTGAATCCCCAAGGAGCCAAAGGAGGGCACGTGGCAACACGCGCGGAAACTGGAGGCCCAACTACCCTACTTGTATCAGGCTGCCCTCTCTTGTGGGACATTTTATTTGGCTGCTCTGCTTAACCTCCTTTGAGTGAATCATTTCAGATGGAGGGAGAAGAGTTGAAGAAGTGGAAATACAGTTCTCTCGGTTTGTTTGTTTTTTTCTTTCCCCCAGCCCAACGGAGTTGATTTAATCCCACTGTCTTAAAGGTCATTCGTTCACGGTGTCCTGAGGCTGGGTGACCAAAGAATATTGAACACACACAGGTTAGGAGACCGCTCTGGTTTTCAGAAGGGTGTGGAGCAGGGTGTGGGGACTTCAGCAGTCTCCCCCAACTAAAAGAAGCCAGCAGCATGACATGCGCTACTTCAAGAACAGCAGCAGACCCTGCACTGTTGGGAAAATTCTGAATACCAGAGCACAGGAAATGGTGAGCTCTTCTGGTCCTTGCTGGTCTGCTCAGACCGGGTCTGGTGGTGTCTCATTTCCAAGGTCCATGTGAGAGTGAGACAGTCCGTGTTATTCAGAGGCAAATGACCAAGGTGGCAACGAGGGCACTGCACCCAATTCAGCTCACCATGGTCGCTGTTCCACTTTCTGAGGAAGACAATGCTTCAGGGCTTGCGTGCTGTGCGTCACGCCTCTGAGGAGGAGAGAATCTGACTCCAACAGGGCGGAACTTCTGTCCTGAATGGTAATACGTCCTTGGGTCACCTGAGGCGTCCAAATGGAGTCACTAGACGTGATGTAGAAAGGATGTCTGTACCAGACCAGAGTCTCACTAACTGACCTTTACGGTCTCTTCCAGGCTTAGATGCCCTGTGTTGTTTGGGGGCTGCTCTGTCCAGACCAGAGGCACTAGCCAGGTAGGGATAGTCACATTAAATGCAAACTTAAGAGCTTAAGCGTTTGACTCGTCAGTCATTCTAGGGACATTTCAGTGTATGTGCTGCCGAAGGGAGCACACTAGGAACATTGTAAGTGCCAGATGTGGCCTCCCAAACCACACTCCCTGCCATCAAGACCATCCCTCCCATTCTGACTTCTGGGAGCGAACCGGGTAGAAATGCCTCTGTGAGTGTCCGAGACCTTAGCACTTTATGGGAGTGGAAAGCCCTGCCTTTCTCCTATCCCGGTAACTACTAACTGCCATCTGGGACAGTGAAGATATAGAACATTTTCATGATCCCTAAACGTCGAGGACTCTTTGCCGGTCCACAACATCCAGTCCTTGACGATTAAAGAATCACTTCACTCTCGCTGGTGATCCTGACGCATCCAGGGGAGATCGCTCATAGAGTAGCCCCTCCCTCTTCCCCGTTACTGTCCATTCAACAGAGCTCTGTGTTAAGAGGCAGCCTTGAGACCAACCCTGTGGTAAACTACTGGGGTGACCTTGGCCAACTTGCTTTACATCCCTGGACTTATTTCCTCATCTGCAGAATGGTCCCTTCTAGCTCTAACAGACTAACCAATAAAATATTATGGCCTGATCTTTCCAGCTTGGTCACATTCCAGAGCAAGTAGCAGTTGGTGCCAAGCACGGACTTTATTCCACTGCCCAGGTTCGTGTGGATTGGTGGAAAAGATCCAAGGACTTGAAGCCATATCTGGATTTGTCTTTTAGTTCAGCTGTTGGTGTGACCTTGGCCAATATTGGACATCACTGAGCCTACTTTTTTCATCTTGAAAAAGGAACTAATTTTACCTCCCTTTACATGTAACAGCCGAGAACCCTGGTAGCATAGTGGTTAAGTGTTGGGCTGCTAACATCAAGGTCAGCATTTCAGAACCACCAAGCGCTCTTCAGGGGAAAGATGGGGCTTTCTACCCCCGCAAAGAGTGACAGTCTCTAAGACCCACAGGGCAGTTCTCCCCTGTTGTACTGAGAGATGGCATCAACCCAATGGCAGTGAGTTTGGTTTGGAGGGATAGGAGGTGGGGGCGGTGAGAGGATGGGGTTTGCAGGTGACCATGGCTTAGAGTGAGTACATAAGAAATACCCCTCCATATTAAAGATTACAGTGTTAATGTCACCCTTAAGGTAAAAATTTACATGAGGAGAGAATGAAGGCCAGTAGCCATTTCCCATCTCTGTGCTTCAGAGTGGACAGAGAGTAATGAGTCGAAGTCTGACTGAGATCCAAGCACCGTACACACAGTGCAAAGGTGTCAGTGTTCTTACCGGGGCTTGCAGCTCAGTGAGGAGACTGAGAGTCTGGAACCTGAGTTGAAGATCTCTCTCGATAGAGCCATGCTTCCAATAACTAGCCCATGCACATCTCTCCTTTTTGCAAGCTTTTGGTCAGACAGCATGATTCTTAGCCTAGGCCTCTTTGACTATTTGGCAGACTTCTAAAAGGAAGATATTAGATACCAGAATCTCTCACCAGGCTGTTTTTTACATGTTATAACACATATCTTGCCTACTCTGTGCCATATACACTCATGGTATTATTAGATTGTCTTCAACTCCATATTTCCCTCTAGCTCCTTCTCCCCCTCAGTGAGCTCCTGGGGGAGGAGTTCAAATCTACTGCATCCACTGTATTATAAATTGCACTGCAATTCAGAGAGCACACACCGAGCTCCTACCCTACAGAAGGTTGTAAGGCTTGATGCCACTACGAGGGTGTTGGAAGGGCCTGCAGTGACCTCCATGATGCTCAGGATAACACGCTAAGTGTGTCCTCACAGATGGTTCTGATGGGAGGCGGGGTCTGAGAGCTGCTGCTGTTGCATCTGTAGAAGCCAAAGACAGAGCAGTCTGTTTAGCCTGGACCTTCTGGAGGAGGTGTCATTCAGACCGGGACTTGGAGAAAGTGCAGGGACTTAGGGCTGGGATGGTAAGCACACAGCAAGAACAAAGACATGGACATAGAAGCCTTCAATGCACATTCTGAAAACTGGCCACTTGTCTGCTTAAACTGAAGGCAGAGTCCACGAAGGGATTAGGAGAGAAGACCTATGAGACAGATCTCAGAAGACCGTGAATGCCCAGGTCCAGGGTTTGGACTTCCACCACAAGTCTTTGGAGAGGCAGTTGTTGTTGTTGTTCTTTGAGCAAGGAAGTAGACTGTTCAGCAGTCCTTAGAAATGTATTACCAGGGCTGAGCCCCAGTGGTGTAGTGGTTGTGTGTGAGATTGCGGCCCACTGGTTTGGAGGTTCAAATCCAGCAGCAGCTCTCAGGGAACGAGGCTGGGCCTCCTACTCCCACCACCAGAGGGCAGTGATGTGCCCCCCAAAAAATACCAAAAAGACAGGAATGTATTACCATTAGGTTTTTTTTGTTTGTTTGTTTTGGAGGTCATCACTGCCCTCTGGTGGTGGGAGTAGGAGGCCTAGCCTTTGCTCCTTTGGAGCCGCTGCTGGAATTGAACCTCCATCCCAGTGGGCTGCAGTCCTGCGCACAACGACTACACCACCGGGGCTCAGCCCTACTACTAGGTTTTTACCCCTGATGGAAAAGTATCCTGTATCAAGTAGCAAGGGAGGGAAGGAAGAGGCATGGAGCCTCTAGGCCTTTCTGCAACGAAGGGCTTCTAAGCAGACACCTGTCATGTCTGTGGGCGAGGCTGCAGCTACAGACACAGGGCGATGATCCTCAGAATCAAAGCTGCTATTTCCAGGAGCCACCTGGCTCGTTTCTTCTCTGCCTGCTTCTGGGGGTGGGACAGAGGTCCCTGCGAGGGTTTGTTCCTAGAATGCCCTGGCAGCTCCAGAGTCTGTTCTCTGCTGCCATTCTGCTGGTCTCTCTCTTTGGAATGAATGTCCCCCAGGGAGCTGTCTGCTCTGGGGAGTTGTGCTCATGGAGAGAGCAGAGCGTTCCAGCAGACTGGAGGAAATCTGCAGCCTGCTAGTCTGACATGATCCGTGTGTTTGTGCCTGTGTCTCCTCTGCTAGACTAATAGTCCTACATGTGGATGACTGTGTTCTCTTCATTTCTACACCTCCCGTGTCAAGCATACGGCTTAATTACGTGGCCGTTCCATCTGAGTCCTAGTTTACTGAACACTCACTGAATGCCAGGCGTGAGCTCCTTACCTGCATTAACGTATGCAATCCCCCTACAGCTCTATTAGTTCCTAAACTATACAAAGTGACTTCAAAAAGTTTGTGGGAAAACTCCATTACCTTTTCATCCCATTTCTCCATGAATATTTGGAAGTCCCGTCATTTATCTGCTTTTCAAGTGGAAGAAGCTGAGGAAAGTGAAGTGACTTGTCCTGCGAGCACACAGCGAGTAAGTGGTCAGCATTCAGATCCACTTCTCTGCAACTCAAAAGCCCTTGCTCTAAACCCCTTTCCATTCCGGAATAGCTGCTCAATGTCCGGAGCATAAATGAAAACTTCCTTGGAATAACCTGTCTGAGAACATAGGTATCTGCTATGCTGGCTGGCACGTTTTCATTGAGACCCACAGGATAAGGGGAGGAGAGGCCAGGATGCTCCTGAGGTGTGAAGCTAGAGAAGAAATAAGAGAACAGAAGAAATGGAAAACAGATGGGAGCTCAGTCGAAGAAAGCCATGGTTCCAGATGTTTCATGAGGCCCTGGGTGAGCTTCCTGTCCTTGCAATGGTCAACTGTCATGGAGCCTGCCCTCAACTTTTGCAGCCACTTCCAGCACTGGCTTTTTGTGCAGCCCATTTCAAGAAGAGCCCAGTCCACTGGCTTCACCAGTGTCCTCTTTGTCACCTTTATCACCATTTAGTTGAACCTAGATTTGGAAATTGGCAGCTTTGATCATAGAATGCCTCGATTATAAAAAAAAAAAAATCCATTTGGTTAGTGTCAGTTATTACTGGGGACTGGCAAGAGCACCAAAAGAATCTCCTCTGTTTTCCATACCCAGGGTGAAAACCAAAAAAAAAGAGATAAGACCAAAGAAAAAAGTGGGTGGAACCCATAGGTCACCTTTATGACTGGATGGCCTCCATGGCCACAGGAACAGCTGCACACTGAAGTATACACATCCACAGGCTTCCACACCCCGTCATGGGGACTGTAACCCCACAGGCCTCCCAACAGGAAAGCAGAGCCCACCTCTTAGAGCTTGGGACCTAGAGCTGAACGAGTACTCCCTGTGAGCACGAGGCTCCCAATGAAAAGAGGCAGCATTGGAGCTGTGCACATGCCCAGTTCCTCTACTGAACCGTCCATTGGGTGCATTCACTCCATCTCCCCCAGAGAAGAGTTTAGAGGGGTTGGCGGTGTTATCCTGGCTCTCTCCACATGAAAGGGAAAATCAGGAACGGGAAGAGAATGAGAATCCCATTCCCAGACCCCACTCTCTATCACATGTTTGTTGACTTACCTCTCTCACCAGATGGCAGGATCCTGGAAGCAGAGGCCCGCCTCGCACCCAGCACAGAGCAGGTGTACATGGAGGGAAGGAATGAACAAGTTCTGGTTCTCTGTGGCTAGTGTTCCCCTAAAGGATTACCTGCCTGTGCGTGAGAGGGCTTCATGTTCTCCATATCCTCGCCCTTTGGTGGATGAAGGCGGGCCAGAGAAGCAAAGGGTGCTGTGTTGCAGAAGATTTGGGACTTTGTTTCTCCTGGGGCCATGCTGCTCCTCTTGACCTGGCTGGAGCAGGTGCAGGAAGCCACAGGTACTCACTCTGCCCAAGAGCACAGAAGACCTGGGAAGTGGCCCTCAGGCCCACTCCCGACACTGGAGGGCTCCCCTCGCCTGTAAGAAAACTCCTTCCATACCCTCCTTGGGGAGGACTGCTGAGGGCAGCATGGGAAAGCCACTCTGGAAAGTGGAAAGGACTTCATGGACACGAGGCTGCACAATTTTCAGGAATAGGTTAGAGGGGACAACAAAGTGGGGAAAGATGACCCAGAACCCCTCCTGGGGGGGGGGGGGCGGGGCAGAGGAGGTGAGTGCTCTACAGGGAGTGTTGTAGGGGCTTGCTTTCCCATTCAGTAAAACTTGAAAGGCCCTAAGGGAGCCCAGTGACATCGTGGTTAAGTGTTAGGCTGCTAACCACAAAGTCAGCAGTTCGAAACCACCAACTGCTCCCCGGGGGGAAGAGGGAGCTTTCTGACTCTTGTAAAGAACTGCAGTGTCAGAAACTCAAAGGGGCAGTTCTACCTTGCCTTACAGGGTCACCATGAGTCAGAATCAACTCGATGGCAGTGAGTTTCATTTCAGAAGGAAGGAGGAATTCTACTAGGTACTAAAAAATAAAGTCAACCCCACTACTAGTGAGTTGATTCCTACTTATAGTGACCTTATGGGCTAGAATAGAACTGCCTCTGTGGGTTTCTGAGACTGTCACTCTTTTTTGGTTTGTTTTTGTTTTTTTGGTTTTGGGGGGCATCACTGCCTTCTGGTGGTCGTGGGAGCTACCCAGCGCTGCTCCTGAGAGCTGCTGCTGGATTTGAACCGCCAAGCCCGCGGGCCGCAGTCCTGCACTCCATCACTTACGCCATCGGGGCTCCGCCAAGACTGTTACTCTTTACGGAAACAGAAAGCTTCATCTTTCCCTATGGAGCAGCTGGTGGTTTTGAGACGCTAGCCTTGTTATTAGCAAGCCACCCTGTCACCCGCTATGCCACCAGAGTGCCACCAGAGTGCTCTACTATTCACTAAGCCGGGACTAAATGCCAGGTAGACACTAGACACTTTAAATGTATTCTCTCCGATTTTTACAACACGTCACCCAAAGGGATTGTCCCTCTTTTTACCAGTAAAGAGACTAAGGTCTATTGAGATCAACTCCATTGCTCAGATTTGCCCAGCTCGTGAATCCCAGAGCCAGCTCTGAAGCAGGATGGTGCTTCTCATCAACCGTCGCATTTGCAGGGTTGTCCAGAGGCTGCAAGACAGCAGGAATGGAGAGGAGCATCTAGACTTTCATTGAGACCTTCTGCAGAAGAGGCCATTCATGGCCACCCACCTTTGGACCACTTTTATCTAATGGGACAGCAGTGGTCTCCCTGCTCTTGGCTCTTCCAGAGTTCCAGAGGAAGATCCGTCCTGACCTACAAATGCCAACTGAATCTTCAGAGATTCTGGATGAATGAAGTGAACGGAATCTTCACTGTCTCAGGCAAGGCAGGCAGCAGGTGTAGGGAACGTGGAGGGACTCTAAGGTACTATTTCCGGTATCTGAAGCCTCAAACTGTACGGGCAAAATCTCAGTGAGATTAACATTTCAGCAATGTCTGGCCCTCTGTAGGAGCTGAACACCAGAGGTGTTTTTAGAAGGATTTTTAGGAGGACAGGTTTTCTGGACAGAAAACTAGGAGTCTTAAAGTTTAGAGAAGAAAAGACAAGCTTGCTAGCTTGGTAGACTATGAGGAGGTTTCTGTTCATCATGGGATTGCTCCCTGTTCTGTGGCTGAGATCTGTCTCCCGTCTGTTGCGGTAATTCTCCCTGCCTGCTATTCTGCTTCTGTTAGAACCATCTTTGGGGAAATGATTCTGGTTGTCTCCGTTTGCTGAGCAAGATCTATCCCCGCCTACACCCCTCCGTTCTCCACCTCTGGCTCCCCAGAACGAATGAGGATGAAGGACATTCCTATCCATTAGTCATTTCTTGTATACCAGGTACGGTCTGAGACCCCAGGTACCTGGTATTCTAACTTGCACTTATCAAGGAGGCCTACAGGACCCGGGTTGGGGCAGACAGGAAGGCTGTTCCTATTGTAGTAAGCTCGGGGCCTTTATCTTGTTTGCTCTTTAAAACATCTTTTAAAAGGTTGCCCTCACTCCATTAAAACTCGTGGAAACTATTTGTTGCAGAGGAGGCAGTACCCATAGGTTCTCAAGGCTGTGGGATTTCGGAAGCAGATCTATGGGCTTTCTCCTGGATTGCTTCTGGGTGGCTTCAGCCTACCAACACCTTGGCTGGTGGTCAAGGGTGTGACTATTAGCACCACCCACAAAGCACCAGCCACCACTCCCTGACCCCTCCACACACCGTCCCAGTCTCTGTGGCACATTTAATCCCTGCTTCGTTTCTCCCTTCTCTGTGTTCCAGTTGCACCTCTCTATAGCCCTGGCAAAGGACATGTCTTGAGGCATTGTGAGAAATGGTCCATATGCTTACTCACTCATTCTTCCATTCAACTAACATCTGTTGGATGCTTCCTTTTGGTTGTCTTCCTCACCCCCCATCCCACCTCCCCCTCCCGACTTGGAGGGCCTTTATTGCAAGAGACCATGCTGTGTCCAACACGATGTCCAGTTCATCGTGGGTCCATGGGAAATGTTTGCTGAGAGAAGACATCTAGATGATGTCCATTCAGTTCTTCTGACCCTAGACACTGGGGAATGAGAAACTTAGGTCTTAACTTATCAGGGAAACAAGGCTATGGCTGTGGGGATTTGACACTCAGTGACCACCCCCAACTCCCCAAGTGGAGGAATCCAGGTTGCAGTTAAGCCCAAGCAGCCATGGCTGGCAGCAGCTGTGGTCTTACACTGTGGGTATTTATTGGGCACTGAGCACCCTTCAGGGCTTGAGCTCTGTGCTTGGGTGGATACCCACAGACGGTTCAAATCCAGCAGCAGCTCTCCAGGAGCAAGCCTGGGCTTCCTATTCCCACCAGGGTAGTGATGCCAAAAGAAAAAGAAACAAAACAATGATGCCAAACCACACTCCCCCCCCCCAAAAAAAAAAAGATATCCTTAAGGATATCTACAGACTAGCCGGGGAGATGGTGAACCAAACTCTGAAAGGGTTGAGTATCGAGGGTTCTCATTCGGATAGAGCACCTTTCAAGAAGAGACCAGGTCAAGGGGGGCTAGCTAGAGGAGGGAGCCTTAGAGCTGAAACCTGAGGGGGTGGGTAGGAAATATTTCTCCAGAGCAGAGACATAGAGGTGAGAGTGCATGCTTGGGGCAACACAAAGGTCATTGAGATTATTCATCATTAATTGTCAGGCATTAGACAAAGGCCATCCTCATTATCGAGGACTTGTCACTATGGCATTTCCATTTTCCTTTTCCTGCCAATCCCCCCTCCCCCCCAACCTGTCTGAAAAATCATTCTGCTGGCTTATATCTTCCGGGTCATAGGGGCAGGAGAAGTTTCTGAGAGGAAAGCCTTCTATGAACAGTTGCATTAGGTTCTTGGTCGGTCCAACCCTCTCCTTTTGTTTAGCTTAAAATCAGTTCCAATATTGCCCGTCAGTGTCCCCAATTCTTCCACACCTCAAATGCACACAGGGACCTTCCATGTAGAGGTCCTTCTCTTGCTCATCTGAGTGCTCAGATGGAGTCTGAGGATGCTTCCCAGGCAGCCCCTGGGTTTCTAGAAGTAGGCACTGCAGCTGGATGCCTCCCGCCACCAGCAGGAGGGGGCCAGTGAGGCAGATTAGTCACTCACATCCCTTTATCTGTTGAGTCAACATCTATTTTTAGGTCTGGAGCCCATAAAGGGACCTGACTTCTCTGTCACTGAGAGGGAGTGATGGCATGAGCAAGGGATCTGTTGCTCCTTCTCCTTCAGGCGTCTCTGCCAAACCTTCCTCTAAAGCCATTCTCTCTCCTTAGGACCTCAGGATGAAGGTCCGCTTTGCTGGGGGAGGTTTCATTCTTAATGCCAACGGTTAACCGTGGCCAGTGTAATTCCTCTCCCACCAGTTGTCTGCCTCCATGCCTTCCTGCTGTGGTTTGCATGTCTCTGTGATGGAAGCTATGCCACTGGTATCTTAAATATCAACCAGGTCCCCCAGGATGGACAGATTGCAGCAGAAGTGTCAGATTAAGACAAACTAGGAAGAAAGGTCTGTTGGTGTCCTTCTAAAGATGAGCCAACAAAGCCAGGGTGGAAAATCAGCCCTGCGGTTGAAAGGCTCTCAGAATACACCATTTCGGCAACAATGGGCTTAGAGATGCCAACCAGCATGCAGATGGTGCGGGGCAGTGCCATTCTGTCATGCTCAAGGTCGCCATGAGGCGGAGCTGGCTGGGCAGCCACTACCCACAAGGTCTTGTGCCCACACACAAGCGCAAGCTCACCTCTACAGCCTGCACGTGTGTGGCAAACTGGCCGTGTAGATGAAACCGAACTCCCACAGGAAAGCGTGAGGCTTCCAGGCCCCTTGCTGTCCAGCGATATTAGATGTGCTCCAAAATGACTGTTTTTATCATCTATTCTGAGCCATAACCACCCCAGAAATAGCTTTAGCAGGAAAGTGCTTTTGTTAGACGAGCTGTAAATTATATTTCAAATGTCTGATGTTGTTTTCTTAAAAAAATAAATAAGTAAATGAAAGTCTAAAATTAATGACTGCTGGGGCTTGCTTTGCTTATGTGTACTGCTACAGATTTGGCTTCTTGCAGATGGAATTTCAGATCTGTTTACACTTCTGTGTTAGCTTTTTTTTGGGGGGGGGAGGAACAGTGGCGAGATCTGGGAGGACAAATTTACAAAGTCAAACTCATTCGAGCCATCAGTGAGGATCTCTTTTCCTCTCTCTCCCACTGGTCTCTCCCTTTCTCCCTTCTCCTGGGCCCCCATCTTGTTGACTGGGGTTGCGACTGCACTGCCTGGAAGTTTAGAAGGCAACCGGTCCTTACAGCTGTGGTGGCAAGGTCGCTGACGCAGTTTCACAGGCAGCTGTTCATCCAGCCCCGTTTCGCCAGCACAAACCTGGTGGGAACAGATGGAAACAGCACGGAGGAAGACACATAAAAACCCTCACCGAGAACCTGATCACTTTTATGTGTTCAAGAAGATGGGGTTGGGGGTGCTGGCGAGGGTAAAAGAGAGAGTGTGCAGAATAGAATTTCATGGGGATTTTTCTGGGTGGGTTATTTTTTTTTTTTGGTTTATCCAAAGATTATTATGTGTTGGATACAGTAAATCATCTATACACCCACACCCAGGAGGTAAATCTTCAGAACTCCGTGCGTGGGTAGCTCTGCATTGAGCAGCTGCCATACGGTAGCTATTTTGTTCTGCACTTAGAGACCCTTATCTGTGCATTTGTTTTAAGTTATTGTCAACTCTCCTTTTGTTCCTCTATTGCTGTTCTCCTGGTTCTCAGTACTGTGACAAGAGTAGCTAAAAATCGGATCTACTGAGGTCTTTAAATTGACACCCTGAGTTGTAACTACAGACAGGGGCTGCCATCTGGTTCGTTGCCTCATGCATTTCTGGGGATACTTGCCTGCAATGGCTTCACCTCCTCTTGCCTTTGCCTAGGTCTCATATGCCCGTCCGAGCTCTGCGTCAATCAGGGATGCGAACCTCTATGTTAGCGGCCTTCCCAAAACCATGACCCAGAAGGAACTGGAGCAGCTGTTTTCGCAATATGGCCGGATCATCACCTCACGAATCCTGGTGGACCAAGTCACAGGTATCTCTCTCCTTGCATGTTGGTGTGGCCAGCAAGGTGACCTGTTACCCCTAGGCGCCGAGGGGTGGTAGTCAGTTCAGAGGAGAGGTTTAGGTCATGAGTGAATGATTTTTTGTTTAACTTGGAAGGGAAAAAGCCTCCTTGCAGTCAACTACTGAAATTTAAAGTGGACCACCTTTGTAGGTTGTCAGTTCTCCATCTTTGAAATTGTTCTAGCAGCAGCTGAGCTACTGGAACTGGTTATAAATATGAATAGGGGTGGGACTGTATGACCTTCAAAGTCTCTCCCTCAACCAAGTAACAAGTAACCAAGAAACCAAGTAACATTGTTTTGTATGTGAAGAGAACATGTATCTATAGTTGTGGCTCCAACTCATAGCATTAGCGAGTAAAAGGGAACCTCAAACCACCTTGTTTCCCAACTGAGGAAGCGGAAGTCCAGAGGGGAGGATTAGCTAGTTAGTAGCACTGCTGAGCTAAGAGCCCAGAGTCTGGCAACGTGGTCAACTGGTCAACCCACCGCCCCATCCACTGCACTGCTGTAGGACAAAGTAGAACTGCCCCTTTGGGTTTCCAAGGCTGCATGTCTTAATGGAAGCCGACGGCCTCCTCTGTCTCCTGCCGTGGTTCAGACTGCTGGTCTTTGGGTCAGCAGCCTCGTGCTTAACCCACCGGGCTGCTGGGACCACCCCACCCCGCCCCACACTAAGAAGAGTTAATCAATACTCAAGAAGGGCAACCACCACCTCTCCGTGAGAAACAGAAATCCCCTGGAGTTGCATTCTTAATAACAAGGGCTTTTCACTCACCTCTCCTTTGATCTCAAGGTGAAACTCACCCCCAGATTGCAGCTCAACACCTCCTCATTGGGTTCATGCCACAAACGCTCCGTGAGGCTGCACTGTGTGCACACTGCTCGGGGGAGGGGGGGCGGCCCAGAGATGAATACGGCACAACCTCCCACATCACCAGGCTCTAAAGCGATGGGCCCCTACAGGGCCCCATCCACAGCAGCTCAGGAGAGGGTGTGAAATGCCGAGGAGTGTGTGCACCCGCCATGCCGGTGCGGGCTGTGGGGAAGGGACACGATGCCTGAGCATGGTTTACAGAGTTGTCTGGCCAAGCATTCCAGAAAGAGTAGAGGCTGTAGTCTAGAGGAAGAGTACAGAGTACTGTTTGAGGAATGACAGGTGGTTCCGGGTAGCTGGCAGGGGGCTCAACAGGGCATTTCTGCCCGATCATGATGGTTCTGAATGCTATATCACCATTGCTGGCCCTAATCCATATGCAGTGTACAACCACGGAAGACTTCTTTATAGGTTTTGTTTGTTGTGCTATTTAGGGAACGAGAGAGTAAGGAATGGGTGCCCCACAAAAGCTACGAAATGCAAAAGGAATCAAAAAGGATAGCAAGAATTCTGTTAAAATGTGTAATATCATTAACCTTGCTCTTTCAATGGATCACTTAGTTGATTGGTTTCTAGTCCTCCAGTGTGTCCTCACCCCTGACAGGTGTCGCAAGGTAGGGAGATGAGGGCTAAGCAGAGCAGAGGTGGGTAGCTGCAGGGGACAGATGGGAAAGATTCCTGTGAGTGCCCTTTAGAAAGAGGCAGATGCGCTTTGCTGGGGGGGGGGGGCGGATTTGGAGAACCTGCCTTCGCTCTGGCCCTGAAGGTGAGCCGACTCCTTACAGAATGCCCCCGGAGCACAGCCCGCCTCTTTCCAGAGATATTGACTGGCTTGTTCTCTCTCTGTGAATCTGTCTTTCCCCCAGGCGTGTCCAGAGGGGTGGGATTCATCCGCTTTGATAAAAGGATCGAGGCAGAAGAAGCCATCAAAGGGCTGAATGGCCAGAAGCCCAGCGGTGCTACGGAACCGATCACTGTGAAGTTTGCCAACAACCCCAGCCAGAAGTCCAGCCAGGCCCTGCTCTCCCAGCTCTACCAGTCCCCCAACCGGCGCTACCCTGGCCCACTCCACCACCAGGCTCAGAGGTTCAGGTAGGTCTGCCCCCAGGGGAAGGAGCCCTGAGAACAGGGTCCAGGTCCATGCAAGAGCCAAGATAAATGCCTCCACCTGTGAGGGGGTGGGGGGATCACTTTGCAAAACTCCCTTCTGAGCTTCAGTTTCACTCGTGTAAAATAGGCCAAATGAACCAGATGCTCTTTCAAGCCCCTTTCCAACTCACCCCATGACTGTGCGCTTCAACTGCAAATACCTTAGAGGAAACAAAGGTTCTTAACCAATGAGAAGATTCTGTTTCATTAAGAGTTAATCGCAGAGAAGTGATCACATTAAACAACACAGACGTTAAGCTGGTCAGGGCCTTTCAATGAAGACACAGAAACAGGGAGAGAGAAGGGGCGGGCTGCAGACAGATCCCTGCCAGAGGAAGCTGTTTCATTGCCCTCTTTTTCCTCAGCAGGTGATCCTATAAAGAGGAGAAGAGACACTCTCTTTGGGTGCCCTGATCTCTGCCTGTTAATGGCATTAGACCCTGGGAAAACAAGAAGGGATATTTTATCCCAACCTTATTTGTTATTCCTGCTTCCAGCACCCAACCCCACTGAAAGCTCTTAGTGCAGTGTGGGGTTTCCCCTATGGACTATTTCTAAGCACTGACTTCCCTTGGTGATGGTCCAAAGTCCGGGAACAGCCTCTGTTGTACAAGGACATTTTGGACCTCTCCACAGTGCATTCTACAATCATCATTTTATTCCTCCCATGTGGCAGCCTCCCTTTAATAAATGAGCTTTGTTTCTTGTTTTCTCTCTCTCATGGTCAGATAGCACATGAGGAGGTAGCAGGCCCTTCGGCCTAGCCACAAGAAAAGGCCAGCCTCTTTATGGCCTCATTCCCCCTGTGAATCGGAAATGGTTAATGATTTCATGAAGACTCCAAGTCATCTAATTTTTATTTTGTGTGAGAGCACATGCAGTATTTATGTTAAAAGCCTCTCCAGCAGGCTTCTAATGGTGGAAACTATGGTTACTACTGCCCCATGGTGTGAATAGCTTGTCCCCAAGTAAGGTATTGAACGTGAGGAAGATTACAGCATAATGGCAGTGTGCCAAGAAGTGCTTTCAGGTTGTAAATATTAAAGTATTTTTTAAAATGTATTAACCTCAAAATAAAATTAAAAAATGCAACCAGCAAGCCAGAAAGGTGTGTGTGGTAGGAAGGTTTCGTTCATGTAGCCAGGCAAAGAGAAAAGGCTCGCCCTGGTGCACATGGTGTGATGGTGTATTGTTCATCTGGAGCAGAGACCTTTATTCACAAATTTAATTACCCTCCAAGGTGAATAATTTAAGAACTCCCCTTTCCTCTTTTAAACAATTTCTCACACAATATAAAATAAAATCCACACAAATCTCCTGAGAGGTGGGGGGAATGGGACTCATTGAGACCTTGAAAGGGTAGGCGATTCATTAGACACGTTCTTTAAGCCCAGCACTGACCTGCACATGAATTACTTACAGTTGGAGGCAGGAACGGGGGGAACGACTGGTGGATAAACTCGTAAGCACTGGGGAAAGTTGTTGAGCTTTTCTTCTTTGAAAATGGAGCATTCTTATTAATAGTTCCATTGAGCGATCTTGCCATCTGTGAGGCATTAACCCAGAGACCCTCCTTCTCTTTGCAGGCTGGACAATTTGCTTAATATGGCCTATGGCGTAAAGAGGTAATTAAAACTCCACAGATTGCCAGATGTCCGTGTTGGCACAGACTGGGGCTAGAATTTTTTTTTTAATTCACTAACTTTACTTTTTTTTCTTTCTTTCTTTCTTTTTTTTCCTTATAAAAATTCTTCCTTTTTCTTCCACCAGCATGTCAAATTCTTCATTTTCATTTCAGACCTCAGTTGGTTTGATTTCGTTTAGGGCACACAAAGTGGGTTTGTGTGGTTCACGTTTTCTTTCATTTGCAGGTGGGCTTCTCTCGGTTCAGGTGCCACAGCTACCAAGCCCTTGCTAAGCAGGTCCTCAGAGCAGCTCCCTTCGCAGGGAAGTCTCTGACCCTGGGCGGGCTGAGTTTGCAAACTTGCGCTAACTGTGCCAGGTTTCCAGGAAGAGGGCAGATCCCTACAAATCAAAATTAGAACGTTTTGCTAATCGTGGTGGACAATCTTACGATTGTCAACGGGGAAAAAATTAGATTTGGGACTCCAAGCCCTGGCCAAAGCCTGAATTAAAACGTGGCTGATTTTACCTCCGGCTCCCACCCATCTCAAAGCACATTTCCTGAGACTCCTCCGAAGTGTAACTGTGTGCACCTCAACCGGAGGTTTCTTTTGTTACAGGTTTTTAACAGTTACTGTAAATTCTCCCCCTGATTATTCTATATGTATGTGTGTTTTAAACTGGCTGTTTCTTTCATTTTTAAAATGCCTTTTTTGTGGGGTAGGAGCTCAAATCAAGTGAAGGCTTTGGGGAGGCGGGGCTCTCTGAATGCAGCCTCACAAGGCTCCAGGCCCAGTCCGAAAGCTGAATCACGGGAAGTTGGGTGTGGTTTGTCACTGTGTCCAAGAGATTCCCATATGGGCTTTTGATCAGCTCCACTGAACTGCTAGGGATGTAGCGTCTTCATCATCTTGCTCAGTAGAGCTGCACGCTTTAATTCCCCTTCCTGCTGTCAAGGGAAAGAGATGTGGTCCTTAATAGTCAGCGTCACACTCCCTATAGTAGGATGTTCTTTCACCACTCGGCCACGCATGGTAAGTACCCCTGACCCTAGAAACTGGTGCCCATTGGAGGAAGACATCTGACTGCAGACTTGAGGAGAAGAGCGCCAGTTCTTCCAGCCTCGGGAGTCTTGCTCCTGACACACTAAGAATAACTGTGAATTATCTCCACGTGGCTGGCACACTGCTTGTCTGGACCCAGGCATCTGACATCATTCCTCGCTTAGGCTCATACCCCGGTCCCTTCCCAACTTCATTGTTGGGGAAAGCATGCTGTCATCTCATCCAGTCCCCACACATAGTACACAGAGCCAGTTGATGGCAGCCTTCTTCTCTCCCTCCAGAACCAGATTTGGATCCAGAATCTTTCTCCTAAATCATTCCCAGCTTGAACTGATGTTCTGGAAACCTCTTTGCTGGCCCTGACACTGACCTTAAAGATTTTCCTAGAAACTGAATGAGTCCCATTCACCCAGGTGACTGAGAAAAGGTTGAGGAGATAGTGTTCAGAAATAATGCCGACAGCCATTAGACAACGAATTACCACTCCCAAAAAGAAAAAAAAAACTTAAAATGAAAGGTAAACTAAGAGTCAATGAATAGGGTCAAAATTTCTGTGTAAGTTCAGTGGGAAATAAAATGTGAACAGATTTGTCTACTGTAGGCACTGGAAGCCTAATTATTTCATCAGATACATCCAGCACAAATTACACATGGACTTAATTTTATCAGCTATTGAATAGAATCTGAAGGGTTGATTTTCTTTTCAAGATTACATGGAAACTGAGAAAGGTTTCAGACCTAATACAAAAATAGTTGTAAGAGGAGAGATGGTAGTTTTCCACTTTGCTAAGGTACAGTAATTCAAGATCTATAAGATGTGCAAACCACTTGAAATCTTATTCCTGTGAAACTTAGAAGTGAATCCCAGATAAGAGCTCATCAAGGGTGATATGCCTTTGTACCATTGTTAGAATTTGGGGCTGAGGAAACCCCTTAGAATGAAAGTGAAAACCTGTGCCGATTCGTAACAAGATATGTCTGTTCATTCTCACATATCTCTGTCCTTCATAACACTAAGAGATCTCTGACAACCAGAAGTTAAGGAACTGTAAAGATGGTGGACTTGATCACTTCTAATGCCCATCCCCTAATCTGCCTAAAAATATAAGATTCCCATGCATTGAGCTCCAACAAAGGTATTCACTTATTGAATTGATCCATTTTTATTGAGCATTTTCTATGTGTCACTGGGTCTGAGAGAGTCCCCATAGATACACCACTAACTAAATAGAGCAAGAAAACCAAAACCAAACTCACTGCCATCCAGTGGATCCTGACACATTCGAGCCCCGTGAGGCCAAGGTAGAACTGCCCCCTGTGAGTTTCCAAGACTGGTAACCAGGTAGGAGAACAGAAAGCCCCATCTTTCTCCCACGTGAGCGGCTGGTGCTTTCAAATGGCTGCCCTTGCGGTTAGCAGCCCAACATGTAACCATTACGTAGAGCCCCTTTCCCCAAGAGCTTCCTGTGTCTGGTGAGGGGCGGGCGGAATACTCCATGGAGTGTATCCTGTGTCAGAACTGTGCCCGAGCCTGTCTCCAGTAGCCAGGAGAGTCCCTGTGGGAATTGGCCAAGGTTTTCATGTTGGCATGCAGGGGTCTCGGTTGAGTCTAGCCGTTCTCAACTGCAACATGTCAGAGCATTCGTGTTTATCTTTTGCTTTTTAAACCCTGCAGACTCTCCTGCAAACACTCACTCAGCCCTCTGCCCTGTGTCTGTGTCTGTGCTTCTGTGTGTTATCCATGGTCAGACTGATGTCTGGACCAGCCCCCCCTTCTGCTTGTCCCCCCAGGTTCTCCCCAATCACCATCGATGGCATGACAAGCCTGGTGGGAATGAATATCCCTGGCCACACGGGAACGGGCTGGTGCATCTTTGTCTACAATCTGTCCCCCGACTCCGATGAGAGTGTCCTCTGGCAACTCTTCGGTCCCTTTGGCGCAGTGAACAATGTCAAGGTCATCCGTGACTTCAACACCAACAAGTGCAAGGGATTCGGCTTCGTCACCATGACCAACTATGACGAGGCCGCCATGGCCATCGCCAGCCTCAACGGGTACCGCCTGGGAGATAGAGTGTTGCAAGTTTCCTTTAAAACCAACAAAGCCCACAAATCCTGAATTTCCCATCCTTACTTATTAAAAAAATATATATAAATATATACGAACAAAACACATGCGTGCACACACACACATACACAAAAGAGAGAGAAACAAACTTTTCATGGCTTATATTCAACCATGGACTTTATAAGCCAGTGTTGCCTAAGTATTAAAACATTGGATTATCCTGAGATGTACCAGGAACGGATTTTATAATGCTTAGAAAAAAAAAAAAGAGAAGAAAAAATACAAAAAAAAAAATACCTTTGATGCATTGAATGTTCTTTCATAGCTGTCGTTGTTGAATATAATATACATAGATAGCAATGTGCAGGGATTTTTACCCAGCCAGCTAACTTTACTACCTTCCTTGAAGGTGGGTCTTTTTAAGATGACCATTCGCTCATTTGAAGAAGAAAAACAAAAATAACAAAAAAATAAAATAATTTTTACAAAGTAATGGGATTCAAAGAAAGAAAAGATTTTTCTTTTTTGTCAAAATGTTGATCCAATCAGATTGGTTTTAAAAAGCCCCACACAAATTAAAGAGGAATAATAAAAATTGCAAAAATGGAAAAAAAAAACTTTTGCAAATTTTTTTATTTTTCCTTTTTTCTTTTATATCATGTGAACTAAAACAGTCTTCTGTTAGGGGATGGGGGCCCGGGGGGATACCTGATGACATTAACAATTTAATAACATTAACATTGTTGCCAAAGAGGTGGTCTCTTTGCTGAAAATGGGTTTCAAGAAAAATCTATTTTTATAAAATATAAAGAATTTTTACAAGAGAATCTGGATTTGAGAAAAAAATATTTTGACTGGCTAATTTAGGGGAAATTGACAACTTTGTCGCGTTCATACTGCACTGGTAACTTTTTAGAGATCAAGCTGTGTGTTTTAAACTGGATTCGTAGACTGTTTTTTGAAGGATGGGCTATAAACAGATGATCTTCATATCTTTTCATAGCATGTAATAATTAAACAAAATAATTATTAATTATTAGGGGAAAGGAGTGTTCGTTCTACCCAGGGTACCACAGTTCCCCACAGTCAAAACCCAAAAGCAAGGAGATGCGTTGAAAGACAGTTTTTCTTTAAGTCATCAGTATGGGATGTCAACAGAACAAAAGTTTAAAAGAGATTACTTTTCCTTTTGATCTACAACTTCCTTAGTTTGAGCAGTAGGTGCTATGAAATTATTTACATATCTTAGTATCATAGTTAAATGTAATGTGCTTAGGAGAGGAAAACAAAAGATACATTTGCTTTAAATTCATTAAGGAATTTTCCAGTTCACTTTGTAGCCCATGCTGATAGAATTGGGCTGTGTTGGTACATTTAAAACACTGTTTATGTTGCTTGAAACACTTATTTATTTATCGCCGATGTGATGATGCCTATGGCCGAGATCAAATATAGCTAGATTGGCTAGACTACTTATTTGTTTACTTAAACTATGGGAAGAAGCATATTATTGTGTCATTCTGTTGTGTGTGTATGTGTATATACAATATAAATATATATATATATAAAGTTATTTTTTTCTTTTGGTTAATTTATTATAAGTTGTAACACTTGGCTAGTTTTGTTTGTATCTGTCTTACAATGTTTTCTTATGATATTTAAGTGACAGTTAAAGAGGTATCAAGGTAACTTGTGTAGAACTATTGTTTGATATATTGTCATGTTCGTTGTGAATATTTTTTCTTACTGCACAGTAGAAAACTAAAAACAATTGGGTCTTTATTTTAATGTAATTCAGATCGGGGAAAACAAAACAGAGCTAAGGGAACAAAATGACTGAGGGAGCACTCTCCCATGTCCAGTGCACTGATCATTTTAGTATGTTTGTGCTTTGTACGGTTATATATTTAAAACAAAAACAAAACAAAAAAATACAAGGGTTCATGCTCTTCCCTGGGTAATAGAAACAGTTACTCGCTATGCATAATCTAGTTGATAGTTAAATTTGCTATTGCTTTTCTTGTCTTGTTATATAAAATCTTTTCAATACCAGTTTAGTCTTAATGGTAATAAAACGTTATGGTTATTTATAACTTGTGCTTATTTTGTGCATTTTTTTCCCATGCTGAACCCACGAAGTGCATGTAGACGGGACTGTTGCTTTCACACTGAAGAAGCAACCTTTGTAGAAGTCGTCATCATAGTGGACAGAACCAAAACCAAGGCTGCATCATAGACTCCGCCTTTGATCTTTTTTGTTTCTGCCTTTCCCCCGCCCCCCTTTTCAGTTTTAAAAAAAAGAAACACACACACACACACACACACACACACACAAAGTAGACTTCAGTTCAGAGAACACTCGTTCCATCTTCAGGGAAACTGTTTTACATCACCTGCTATGAATCAATGCAGTTTGCTAGCAAAGTTTTGATGCACTTGCTGAGCATTAGTGGGAAAGGCATGCCAAAATCTCTTCTCTATAATGTGTTCATTCTTTGGGGTGGGGGGAAAAAAGGAAAAAAAAATCTTAGGACCAGGCAGTTGTATACTTCAGTTATAATGAATGACTTCATGTTAACCTTGCTAGTTTAGATGATTTCTGAGGGAAAGTATTGTAAATGTTTTTTTTTTCATACTCTTGTTGTGTTTGAATTATTTGTACTTTATCTGTCCAGACAATAAATGAAAGTGTGTAGAATGGACTTGAGCTTCCCAGATGTTTACATGTGTTTATTCAAATCTGTTTTTCGGTAGCACCTTCAGATTTCCCCCAGTATTTTTCTCATGAAACAAAAACACAATGTAGAGGAGAATTCTGGTTTGCAACTTAGCCCTCACAAAGCCAATTTGCTGACAAGTATGTTTTCCCCATCAGCAAGCAGTAGTGGTATCAGGCAGTGGCAGTTAGATGTGCAGATTCTTTGGCTGACTGAAAAGTAGCATTTAACCAGCTACTCAGGCAAAATTTTCGAGACTTTAAAGTTTGAAGAACGCTGCCCTGGTCAGTAGCAAACCAGACAGTGGCATTCTGTTTGCCATTGTAGTACGCTGGTGTCTGTTCCTCGAGTGTGAGTCTGTTCATGGTGACTTGTTCAGAGGGTAGGGGGACACCATTTACAGGGCACCTACTAAGTGTCAGGCAGCCTGTGTGGTGCCCTCTTCATTTTCTTATTTGCCCCCCCCCCCGCAACCTGAGAGAAGATCTTGTCCCCATTTTACTGATAATAAGCCTGAGACTCAATGACATTAAGTAACTTGCAAGATCATCCAGCCAGCAAATTTCAAGCTAGGACATGACTCTCCTGTGCTGCACATCCCCTCAGCCTTGAGATCGCAAAGCGTGAGCAATGCGGAAAGAACAGCTCGATGGAATTGGGAAGTGATGGCTGATGCAAGCAAGGTTGTTTTTATTGTATTCATTTTGACTTAGAAGAACTTGCAAATATTTGATTCCTTCACCCTTGGAGAGACAACCTGAGCAGTCACGTGTAAGTAACATGATTTAAGCTCAACCTAGGAGGCAAAAACTCTTATGCTATCATGGAGCCATGTTAACATACGAATTTTTGGTGGTTCCCTAATGCGATCACTCAATGATCTACTGCTGGTCTCGTTTCCATTTTCTCACTAATTGAAAACGCATATGGACCTTATAAAACATCACCATCCATAAACTGACACTTTCGGAAAAATGCCCCACTGAACCAAGTGAACCAATAGGCAGGTTTTCCATTTCTTATTAGGCTCCCATATTGATTGAGATCATTAAATTCATGATAAAGAATGGGATTCCATTAACCAAACTAAATATTAACCCTCTAAGGCACCCTGACCCTCAACTAGTTGAACTTGCAGGGGGTTTTTTCTGATTCTATCTTGAAGACATGCACCTATGTTTGGGTTAGGTTGGATGGGTTTGTTGGTTTGTTGGTTTCTCACATGGAAAAATGAGCATCCAGGTCATAAGTTTGACTCCAAGAATCTCAGGGCCTAACACATGTTGATAGGCTCAAAAAATATGTCTGTCAAACATCTGAGAGTTTCCAGTCATTACTACCCCTGCACTTTAAAAGTATAATTTTAATACACTTTAAGGGAATGGTTACCTTATCTTAGAATATTGAAAATTAGAGGTATTCGTTCTGCAGCCTCAGAAAGAGCTAAGTGTTTTACAAATATACACAGATCTTTAAAATATCTGTACAGGGACATCTTACATACACTCAGCAATGCTTGTCAAAAAGATTACAGTGTGTCTGCTTAACATCCCCAAAAAAATTCATCTTGTTCCTGTGCAAGCTTTCAATGACCTTAAATCTCCAGACAAATATTACACAGTTTCTGTAAATGTTTGTGGGAAAGGCCTAACACAGCACAGAAATGCAGAGGTCATTAAATTCCTTTTAGGTCCTGGGTTTGTTGAATGAAAAATTGCATATCATAGAAAGCTGACTGCATCTATTTAGTGTTATTTCTGCCAATGTAGAAATAGCAGGAGAAGAATACAAAAGAACAAAAGTCTGGACTGAGCCTTTGTGGCATAGTGGTTGTGTGCAGGACAGCAGCCCACAGGGTTCACAGTTGAAATCCAGCAGCAGCTCTCCAGGAGTATGCTGGGCTTCCTACTCCCAGCAGGGCAGTGATGCCAAACACAAAAAAAGTCTGTATCTATAACCACCTCACACCATCACCACCACACTTGACTTCCACCCATTGCCAGAGATCAGACACAAATCTAACACCAACTCCAACATGGGTCCTGTTTAAATGTCTTTTCTCAAGATCAATCTTGGCTCATTTATTTGTAAATATGACATTTAAACCCCCACAAAGAACACCTTTTTCATGTTTAAAGGAACGGCCAATGTTTTTGAGTCTGGGGACTTTAACTTTGTCAAAAGTTGGCACCTGGTTGCCTTTTGTCATAGATGACTCACTCTGTGAACTTCCATTCTCAGAAGTAGCTTGCCCTTAACTTCTGTACAAACTGCATATTTGTCCTTTATCGTGTACAAACACACAAAGACAAACAGTTTTTAAATTTTTATTTCACCTGTAAATTCAAAAGTAATAGAATTAGCCGCTGATGTGGGAGTGTCTGTGTGTGTGTGCTTAAAGTGACAAGTTATTAAAACCCTAATTTGAGGCTCTTCCACCTGTATCACTTCCACAGCCATAACAACAGCTCATGGAACAGAACTGTATAATATCCTTACACCCTTCATTGACTCTGTTCTACCTGGAGAAAGGAATAATAAAAGAAAATTACATTTTATTTCCAAGAGCTAAAAATTGAGCTTTAATATTGTCCAAAAATGACTCGTACCCTTCCTTTATCTTATTAGCTTTTTTGGCATATTAGGTAATAAGATAATTCCTCGTGAAACAGTATTTATGTAAGAATCATATTTCTCTGTGTGCAGATCACTTACAGAAGTGTCTGTTAACAGGAGAGAATGATGCATAATCGGCACTTAAGATTAAAATAGACCTGCGAACAGGAAAGTGTTCCTTCAATTAAAGGAATAGCATCTCTCCAGTCTCACTTTTTTTTTTCTTCTTTTTTTGTTTGCTTCCCCAGCAGAATGAAAACTGGTTTCAACTCCAGGTTAATTAGTCGAAGGTTTTCATATGCAAGTCCACCTTGCTCCAGGGACTCAAACTCCCAGGGAACTCACTTCGCTCCATTGCCTAGGCCATGCACTGTCATGATTCCCAACAAAGTACTTGAAGTTTAAGAAGCTTTCTAGAAAAAGCTCCAGAGTTTAAGTCTTTCAATAAGGCCCAGCACTTTGCGTGCATTTCATACTTCTGCCAACTCAATGAGGGAAGAGGCTTATCCTGATTTTACATGGAGTAAAGGGAATTCAGAGAGTATGTATCTGGCACAAGTAAGTCCCAGGAGGCGTCAGAAGTCAAACCCAGGTGGATCCAACCCCAAAGTCCCCAGTTGTTTCCCTCTGGCAATAAGCCAGTTCTGTCCTACTTAGAGCCCAAACCTTTACAGAGTGGTCCACCCTTGAATGAAGGGTAGAGATGGACCTTGTTTGTGTAAGGAACAAAAGGCAATTACATTAATGCAACTGTGCCTGGGGCTAACCACGAGACCCACATCCTCACAGAAAAAAAGGCGAATCTATTAAAGTTGGTTTACAAGCAAATTGACAAAGAAAAACTAAACAGGGATGGTTTTGAAACTGGTGCTGAGCCGGGTTTCAGAATTAAATTAGATGGTTGACATCTATGTTAACCATCAAAGTCACAGAGGACAAAAAGGCTCAACAGGACAGAAAGGAAGGAATGTGAACAAGCCCATTTAGCTACCTTCTAAGGGGGCTCTCGTGTCTCCTCAACAATTATCACCTAGATCGGAGACTTCCTTTCACGAACACCATCCTGAGAGGCACAGAGTGTCCTCTCCTGCCTTCACCTGACAAAAATAGACTCAGAGAAATGAAGCATCTTGCCCAAATCTGCACAGCATGTAGTGGAATTGGAAAGTACACCCCTACCATCTTGCAGGCGTTTATCATCTTTCCACGACTGCCAGACTGATGACTTTTCGGTGTGTCGTCATCACTTGGTGACCACTCACTCAAGTGGAAGCCACGGCGGGAGGGGGAGGAAGGGGTCCCATGCTCTGTGTTCACTGAATCGCTTACTCTGAACACACTTGGCGCACGTTCGGTACTGAGCTGAGCACGTGCTAACCTTTGGGGTGATGGGAGGGCACCTGTTTTGTGCAGGTCACTCGGCCACAAATTGCAAAAGGAAACAATACAATTTTTGTGGGGGGTTTTTCATGCAAAAAGACATGAAACCAGTATTTAACCATGTCAGAATGGACACATACACATAAGAATCACCTGGGAATCTTGTTATAGGACAGATTCTGCTCCAGTATATTGTGGGTGGAAATGGGGATGGACCCAGAGTAAACCAGTTAGAAGCTCTGACCAGGTAGTGTCTTAAAAGGAGAATAACTGAAAAAAAGTGTTACATCGAGGACTAAGGTGTGTCTGTCATGAATCATGGTCTTTTCCGTTGCCTTGCACACATGGAAAATGTGACAGTAGATAAGGAAGGCTGAAGAAAACTTTGGTGCACTTCAATTATGGTGAAGAATACTAAATACTATAGATGGCCACAAAGATCTGTGTTGGAAAAAAGTACAGCCATTATGCTCCTGGGAAGTGAGAATGACTTTGGCTTGTGGACTGTGGGCATGTTATCAGGAGAATGGCATCGTGTTAGGTAAAGTAGAAGGTGAGGGGGCAAAGGAAGAGCCTTAGTCGGACAACGTTACACAGTGGGTGCAACCTTCAGCTCAAGCCTGGGAGTGATTGTGAGGACAACCGCACAGGCCAGGCAGTGTTTCGCTCTGTCCTACAAAGCGTTGCTGGGAATCAGAATCAGTTCATTACGCAATGACACCTAACAACAGCCATTGGGGAATCAGGAGAATTTGGGACTTAGGAACAGCTGATGCCAGTTGACGGCAACCCCATGGTGTCAGGGTAGAACTGCTTCAACCAGTTAAGTAGAGGAGGGGAGAGATGAAGCTACATGTAGGCATAGGCTGCCTGGGAACCTCACTCGCTCCTGTGGGATTTGAGTTGTTTGGGAAACATAGCAGTGACTCCAAGAGGTTCTGACTGGTCTCTGAAACCAGGGTCCTCGTGGCTCCCTCCTCTGGCAGGATGAATGCTACAACCTAGCACTTCCACCGCTTCTCCTCCCTGTGAGTCTGACCAGAAGCTCCCTCGACCAGCTGCTCAACAATATCTGAACTAGCATTTAAATGCCAGAGAATGGACCACGTTGCCCTGGCTGGTTGGCCTTATCAGGCTACTGACATCATGAATTCTTCACCTAGATCAACCTGGTCCAGTCAGCTGAAACCAAAGCTGGGGTCACAGGATAGCAAACATGAACCAACTGGTAAAGAAAGGCTTGGGAGTGTTTCCTTGAAAAGGGAGCTTGAGGCAAGGCAGGCAGGGCAGACAGAGAAGAGCCTGTGCAGGCGAGTAGGAAATGGCCAGGTAACGTGGATTTGAGACAGAGCTCCCAGGGAGGGTGAAAGGATAGAGACCAAGACTGAGGAGTTGAAGTTGGCAGTGATAAAGGGGGGATAGCGGAGTGATGAGGAAAGAGATGACGAGGGTAGTGAGAACCCTTCTTTCATAAGAAAGTTCTGGGTAGGGAATGCCTGAAATCCCTAAACCCTCCTCTTCCTGGCTGCAGGCACAAAAGTCAAAAGTTCTATCTCACCCAAGATGGAAAACAGATCCAACTAGATCATTTGTAAAGTGCCGCCCCATTTGTTAAATGATCAGCCTTTTTATTGCCTGCCTAATTAGCTATGGGAAAGCTCTGGGAAGCCAGCTCAATCTCACTGAGGGAAAAGGGACTTGGGGTTTCCACCATTCCCACACGCCCCTGGGTGACCAGCTCATCAGCCTGTGCCACATATCCATAAGAGTCTTCGTAGAATGTCCCTTTCTCCACCACCAGCTCTCCACCAGCCCCCATCAGCCTCCATTTGACACAAAGCACCATCCACCCGGCTGATTCTTCTTGTTCAGCTCAGGATTCACTGCCTCTTGCGGACCTTGCCTGGCCCCGGGCTGGGTGAGGGATTCTTCGACAACCCCATCTCCCTCTTGCTTTCCTGTATTTCAGCACATTTCACACACAGCATTTGTACGGTTGCATAGATGCCTCCCTGGGGCCAGATAAAAAGCAGACACAGTGCCTGCCTCCGAAGAGTTCAAATGTCAGTAGAGCATCAAGGAGAAAGAGCAAAGCTAGAGGGAGCAAGGGGGAAAGAGCAGTCCGTCCTAACTTCAGAAAGGAAGCTGCAGTGAAGTTGATATAAAACAAGAAAAGCATCCAAGAGGTGTTTGGGAGTCAGCTGTATCTTGACGGATGAATCAGACTTAGACGGCCAGGGGAGGAGACAGGGATCATCACAGTGGGAGCCATGGAAGGGGCCTGCGCCCAGCAATACGAATCCTGAGCTCTGCCCCTGACTTGCTGGGTGACAGTGGGCAAGTTGTTGTCCCCTTGCTGGGCCTCAATTTCCCAGGTTAACACAAGATATGGTTTCTGATGCTCTGGCTCCTGCTAACTCTAGTAGCTTCTCGTTCCTCTGTATTTCACTGACTCAGCAGATGCTGAATGACCACCCACTATGAGACCCTGAGGAGAAAGTGAGAGCACCCGCAGAGGTGTTTGTTTGTGTATGGCTAGGCAGGCATACTGCTATGACAATGAGCAACAAGGAGACCTGCCTGGCTGAGGTTAGGGGACATCTTTTTTGAGACTATGGCACTGAGCTAAAATCTAAAGGATTAAAAGAGTGTGTCCTATCCCAGGCAGAAGAGATAGCATTTACAAAGAGCCAGAGGAGAAGAGGGGTAAGGCCTCAGTTGAAGGACCGAATGGAGCCTGGTGGGAAACATGCTGCGGTTGGTGTGATAAGAAGAGCCTGGATCACCGAGGACCTTGTATGCCACAGAAAAGATTTCGATCTTTATCTTAAAAGGAAAAACTACCTTCCAGCCACTGCACCACCTATCTTCTCTTGATCTGTCTCCTCCTCTATAATATAGGGAATGTAATCATAGCACTGCATATAATATTGAGAGGATGTGATGCATCAATGGGTGCTAAAATCTTGAAAAGGAGCCCTGGTGGTACAATGGTTACGTGCTTGGCTGCTAACCCAAAGGTTGGCGGTTCCAATACACCTAGTGGCTCCACAGAAGAAAGAATTGGTGATTTGCTCCAATAATGATTACAACCTAGAAAATCCATTGAGGCAATTCTTCTGTTACATGATGTGACTTGACAGCACCTAACAACAATAGAAGTGCCTAAACATGACATGGCAGAATGCAATAACTATACAAATGTCTGCTATTATTATTACTTGTTAACCTATGATTATCTTAAAATTCAGCACAGATGCCCTCTCCTTTGGAACTCTTTCCCTGACCCCAGGTTATATGCCATTTCTCTTGAGCCCTGTGCTACCTCTTCTCACCTTATAGTATAATTTGCTGCCTATCCCACTTTCCTCATAAGCCATGAGCTACTTAGACATATGTGCAACTGTGGAAATACGGTGGATGAAATGTGCGCTGTTCATCAACACAAGACCAGACACAAAAAGAAGTCAGTGAAGTCACCCAGCTGTCATAAGCAGGATGACAGTGTCACAACAACATCCTTGTCCTAATCTCTGGAGCCTGTGAATAATCAAACCATGCCGAATTCACTGCCATAGATTAAGCAGAAGGAAGTGTCCACAAGCCAAGGAATGCAGGTGGCCTTTAGAAGCCAAAAAAGGCAAAAATCAGATCCTTCCCTGAAGCTCTGCTCACACCTTAATTTTAAACTTCTGACCTCCAGAATTATAACAGCATAAGTGTGTGTGGTTTCAAGCCACCAAGTTTGTGGGGATTTCTTATAGTAATTATGGGAAACTTTTAATTCCACTTTCCATGAACATTTTGAAGCCCCTTCAGGTACTCCACTCTTGAACTCCACATTTCAATTAATGGTGGGAAACTCAAGAATGCTCCTAAACTTCTTTCCCTCTCACCCAAACATCTATCTGATGAATTATCAATCCCTGTCAACTTCACCTCTTGAAATTTCTTCACATTCGTTCTCTTTCCCTTCCTCATTGCCACAATCCAGCATAAGCCTTACTATGTCACTCAAAGAATTACTTGATGCTGCCCTCTTAGGCTAAATTCTCTAGATAAGTGATGCCAGTAAAGTTTATACAGAGAGAGAGGTTTATATCAGCGAAATGACTCACGCAGCTGTAGAAGCAAGCAAGTTGCAAATCTGTGCATCAGATATCAGTCTGGAGGCTTCTCTTGAGTCTTGTAGCTGCGGTGACAGATAAGCCCACAGTCAGCAAGACAGACAGCAAGCTTCTGGCTGCAGAGGCAAAAGAATACAAGGTTGACAGATAACATGGCAAACTGCTAGCAAACCCCAGGATCAACAGGCAATATGGGAGCCCACAGAATCAAGGTCAGGACCTGAGCCAGATGCAGGATCAGGACCTTGAAAAAGGCAATAAGCAACCATTTATATTGAAAGCACACCACACTCCAAGGAAACTTCCTTTCAATTGATTGGCTGGCCGCTCATAGGAGCTCTCATTACAGAGGGGATTATATGAAGTTATATCTCACCATTGGAAGTCACACAAAGAAATACAGCCAGAATGCTCTCTGCAAGTGTGGATGGTTCTTTGAAGCACGCCCCCACCCCTGCCCCCACCACCATGACCCAAGTTCTGCCTTTCAGTTCTGGCTAGACCAAAGCATGTACACTGGTACAGATCAAAGCTCACCACACACAGAATCCAGATCAGATAAACCCCTCAGGAACAGAAAGGAAAGTATCAATACCAGGAAGGGAGCAGGAAGCTGGGGGCAGCAGGGAGAGGAAGGGGGAACCAATCACAATGATTGCTGCATTACCACAACTACCACCCTGGGAGAGACAGTGTTCGGTGTAAGATATGAATATAATAGTAATGCATAATTTATAAAGGGATCGTGAGCGTGGGAGAGGGGGAGGAAGGAGAAAAAGTAGAGCTGACATCAAGGATTCAAATAGAAAGTAAATGTTTAAAAATGGATGATGGCAACATATGTACAAATCTGCTTGATATGATTGATGCATGGACTACTATAAGAGTTGTAAGCACTCCCAATAAAATGGTCTTTAAAACACACACAATGTACAAGAAGAGGAATAAGAGAATGGTGAGACTACAAATATCTCATATACTTAGGACATGTTATCAGGAGAGATCATTTTATAGAGAAGGACATTGTACTTGGTAAAGAAGAAAGTTGGTGGAAAAAAGGAAGACCCGCACACATACACATATCCAAAAGAAAGCACTTCAGAGGACAGCATTGAAGCCACAAGTCAAGGTGGCAAGGGGTGAGGTGCTGTGAAGGACACCACTGGAGACTCAGTGCAGGAATTTTGCCTGACCTGATCTCACCACACCAGGGCTAAACCCTAAGGGAGTGCAACAGAGCAGCAAGAGGAGCAAAGCAATGGGGTCCTTGGGGAATACCAAAAATAGACTTAGGGGTCAGGACATGGCAACCCATCAGATTCAAATGTAAAATACTCTTAAAGGTCAAAAAATAAACCTGTAACTATTTCTAGGTTTTTCCTTTTATAGTTGTTGGGTTTTGCGTTGTTATTGTTGTTTTGGTTTTCTTTTGTTGTTTGGTTTTTCTGTTGTTCTATGGTTTTTGTGCTTATTTGTGTCTCTATATGCTGATCTTGATAATATAGGTGTGATAATCTGGAGGAGAAAACAGTGGGACCAGTGGTTCTGGGGGACATGGGAGAGGGAGAGGCGGAAGAAAGGAAGGAACGTGTCTACAAACCCAGAGAGAAGGGAACAACAAGTGATCCAAAATCAATGGCAAGGAGGGTATAGGATGCCTGGTGGGGCATGACCAAGGGCAGTGTTGCTAAGAGAAATTACTGAAACCCAAAATGAAGACCAAACATGATAGTGGGACAAGAAGAAAGTAAAAGGAAATATAGGAAAGCACTAGGAGGCAAAGGGCATTTATAGGGGTCTAAGTATAGGCATATACATGTAAATATATTTTTATATAATGACAGAGAAATATATATGTACATATATTTAATTGTTAAGTATTAAGGCATCAGATGGACATTGAGCCTCCATTCAAGTATTTCCTCAAAGAAGGAACACTTTAATTCATTAAACTGACATTCTATGATGCTCACCTTCCTGACATAATCACTGAAGGCAAAGCAGGTGCATAAGCAAATGTAGTGAAGAAAGCTGATGGTGCCTGGCTATCAAAAGATATAATGTCTGAGTACTTAAAGGCTTGAAGATAAACAAGTAGCCATATAGCTGAGAAGCAACCAAATCCACATGGAAGAAGCACCAGCCTGTGTGATCACAAAGTGTCAATAGGACCCAGAACAACAACAAAAAAAAAATCATGTCATTGTGAATAAGGGTGAGTACGAAGTAGGGACCCTAAGCCCATCTGCAGGCAACTGGACACACCCTTACAGAGGAGTCACAGGGAGGAAAAGAGTTAGTCAGGGTGCAGTGTACCACTGAGGAAACATACAACGTTCCTCTAATTCTTTAATTCTTCCTTTCTACCACCCTACCACACCCACTATCATGCTACTAATTCTACTTTACAAATCCAGCTTGATCAGAGATTGTACACTGATATAGGTAGGAACTGGAAGCACAAGGAATCCAGAACAGATGAACCCCTCAGGACCAGTGGTGAGAGTAGTGATACCGGGAGGTTGGAGAGAAGGTGGGATAGAAAGGGGAACCTATCAGAAGGATCTACATATAACTCCTTCCTAAGGGATGAAAAAGTGGGTGAAGGGAGATGTTGGACACTATAAGACATGAGAAAATAATAATATGTAAATTACAAGGGTGAGGCAGGGAGGGAGGGGATAATGAGGAGCTGATACCAAGGGCTCAAATAGAAAGCAACTGTTTTGAGAATGATGATGGCAACAAATGTACAAATGTGCTGGACACAATGTATGTATGAGTGGATTGTGATAAAAGTTGTACAAGCCCTCAATAAAATTATTATTAAAAAAACAAGCACTTTGTTTTAATATCCCAGCATTCTGTGATGCTCACCTTCCCTGATATCAATGAAGCAAATGTGGTAAAGAAAGCTGATGGTGTTTGGCTATCAAAAGATACAGCATCTGGGGTCTTAAGGCTTGATAATAAATAAGTGGTCATGTAGCTGAGAAGCAACAAAGCCCTGAGATGCAACAAAGTCCTCATGAAAGAAACACACCAGCCTAGGTGATCGTGAGGTATCAGTGAGATCAGGTAACAGGCACCCAAGACCCAGAACAAAAAAATCATATCAATGTGAATGAGGGACCATGCAGTGTGTGATGGGTAAGGTTCTGTATACAATTGGACATCCCCTTGCAGAAAGATCACAAAAAATAGATGAGCCAGTCAGGGTGTAATATGGCACTGATGAAACATACAACTTCCCTCTAGTTCGTTAATATTTCCTCCCCCCACCCTCCACTTTCATGAACCCAATTCTAACTGACAAATCGGGCTAGATCAGAGCATGTATACACTGGTACACATTAGAGCTCTAAGTTCAGGGAATCCAGGACAGATAAAGTCCTCAGAACTAATAATGAGATCCTTGAGACCAGGAAGGTAAAGGGAAGGTGGAAGGGTAGAAAGGGAGAACTGATCACAATGATGTCCTCCCAAGGACAACAGAAAAGTAGGTGAAAGGAGATAATAGTCATTGTAAGACATGAAATATATATATATGTATATATATATATATAAATTATGAAGGGTTTATAAGGGAGAGGAGAGGTAAGAGGAAAATGAGCTGATATCAAAGGCTCAAGTAAAAAAATATTTTGAAAATGATGATGGCAACATGTACAAATGTGCTTGACACAATGGATGGATGGATGGATGGATGGATGGATGGATGGATGGATGGATGGATTGTGATAAGAACTGTAAGAGTCCCCAATAAAACGATCTTTTTAAAAAAGTTAGACCCTCAATGAGATGAATTGATATAGTGGTTGTTCAAGTATAACAATGATTGTGAGGTCTGTGCAGGACCAGGCAGTACTTCATTCTGTAGGGCTAGGAACATGAGTCAAAACTGACTTGATGGTACCTGACAACAACTGCCAAGTCACAGGAATCGTGAAACAGCCAAATTGACACACAACCTTACCCATCACACCAAAAGGTGTACTTGGATTGTGGCACTAGTCCCATAGGAGACATTCTTGTCTTCACATCTGCTCACACCACAGTCACACTTCACTCAGAATGGCCAGTCTAGCATGATTCTGATCATATCACATGTGTGTGTCTGTGTGTGTTGGGGTAAGGAGGTCTAAGGTAGTGGGTTATGTGTTAGGCTGCAATCCACAAGGTTAGCAGTTCTAATGCACCAGCAACTTTGCAAGATAAAGATAAGACTTTCTATTCTCATTAAGAGTTACAGTCTCAGAAACCCAGAGGGGCAGTTCTACTCTGTCCTATAGGTTCACCATAAATCAGAATAGATTTTATGGCAGTGAATGAATTTGAGAGAGGTCTAAGACAAAAATACAGAGAGATAGAGTTGGCTTCTGGGTTTGTTCTCACATAATTTCAACCACTTGCTTCCATTATTACATCTCCTACTACTAATCAGAAGTTCAAGTATATGAAGAAGCATATAGCCTCAGGACTGTAGGAATGCTTAGTAGCAACCTATGATATGCAGATGACACAGCCTTGTTTTCTGAAAGCAAAGAGGATTTAAAGGACTTGCTGATGGAGATGAGAACAGGAGCTTTAGCATGAATTATGACTCAGTGTGAAGAAGACCAAAATTCTCACAACTGGATCAACAGGTAGCATCATGATAATTGGAGAAAAGATTAAAGTTGTCAAATATTTTATGTTGCTTGCATCCACCATCAGTGGTCATGAAAGTAGCAGTCAAGATATCAAAAGATGCACGGAATCTGGTAAATCTGCTGCACAAGACCTCTGTAGACCATTGAAAAGCAAGGACATTACTTTGAGGACCAAGATGTGCCTGACCCAAACCATGATATTTTCCTTTGTCTCATATGAATGTAAAAGTTGTATGTTGAATAAGGAAGACCAAAGAAGAATAGGTGCATTTGGATTATGGTGCTGACAAATAATATTGAAAGTACCATTAACTGCTAAAAGGACAAACCTGCCTGCCTTGAAGAAGTACAGCCAATGTGTTCCTTAGAGGCAAGGATGGTGTGGTAGTCACATAATCTGGTGTCAATTTGAGGATTACAAGTATGGGGTGGAATCTAGCCTGTCAATCTGGAGATAGCCGATGAGACCTCTGTATGGGCATGGCCTTCTCCTGAGAATTCTAGGAAATCCAGTACTTCCTTCTTGGAGGAAGTATCTATCTCTCTCACTTCACTCCTTTGGAGACACTGGCAAGGCTCACTTCCTGTGAGACATCCCTGAGGAGACGCCACATGGCCCACCCTGATGCAACCCTGGGAACTGGAGTAGTCACACGGAGACCCCTGTCAGCGTTGAGATGCTTACAACACCACTGGATCCAAAGACTTTCTACCCACTCACCTGTGATCATCCTGCATTCAGCATCATTGCATGCATTTCATGAGTCCGAAAAGGACTTTATAGATCGCTGTCGGACATATGAGCTAATATTGGACTCATGGACTTGATCTGGACTGGACTGGGATGTTTTCTCAATGTTCATTTCCTCTTGTATATCAGCCTCTCCCTTATATACATATGAGTGTCTCCATGAATTTGTTTCTCTAGTCTACCCAGGCAACATAGATGGCAAGACTTCATTTCATACTTTGGGCATGTCGAGAGAGACAGGTCCTTGAGAAGCACATCATGCTTGGTAAAGTGGAGGCGCAGCAAAGGAGAAGAAGACCCTCGATGAAATGGATTGTCCCAATGGCTGCAACAATGGGCTTAGGTATAGGAACTACTCTGAGGGTGGTACAGGACCAGGCAGGGTTTTTGTTCTGTCGCGCAAAGGGCCGCTATGGATTAGAACTGGCACCTCACAGCAAGACTACTCACTCTGATCATGAATTCTTCATCTCTGTCTTCAAAAAATAGGCCTGAGCCTTGCAAATCTTTTCTTTTTTCATTTGCCACATACAGAAAAATGTTATGCAACCATGACTGCCTAGTTTAAATCCCTCTCTTCTAGATCTCTCATGGTCAAGTACAATCCCAATCACCAAACTGTTTCCTGCTTCATCGTCTCTGCTCACAGATTTCCCTGTTGTGAACATGCTCTTTCTTGCTCTTCCTTGCTACTTCTTCCTCTCACAGTGAGTTTCCCTTTGGCTTTCGCTCAAGTATTGCCTCCAAGGACTCTGTCCACAATTAGGCTCAGGGCATCCTCTGAGCCCCCATAGCGCCTCTACAGTGTGTGATTGTCTCCCCTGATACACGGTGAGCTCCTTGATAGACAAGCATGGGATCTTATTCCTCCCTGCATTCCCCAAAACCCTGCATAGGGCTCAGCCCAAAGAGCCGGTCCTCTTTAGTGAGTTATAGCCTACCTGCCCCAGAGGAACCCCTCACCACCAACATCACTGCCTTGTAGACCTGGTAAATGTCAACATATCTTCATGACCTCGAGCCATACAGGATTTGCCAGTCCAAGGCGGGAGAAGGGCATAGAATGTATGTGGAGTCTGGAGTCCCTGCTACAGAATGAATGACTACAATGTCTAGGCTTCGCTTTCCCCATCTCTAAATGCAGGTTTCAGCCTCATAGGTCTGACACCAGAAGGCACCCCCAGGGCAGGCTTGAGGGCCAGAGTACACTAGAACCAGTACAGCAGCTAGTGGAGGAGGAGGCATGAGGAGGAGAGGAAGTTTTCAATCAGGTGCTGAGCTTTCTCTGCCAAAAAATTTCCCACAAACAAACCCACCCCAGCAAAAGGAAGCTACAGTCGGCTGGCACGAAGCAAAAAGCGGCTGCGTTAGAAGGCGGACACGAGGCCTCATTAATCCGGCGGCTGTGGGATTAGTTGAAGATACCCCCAGCACTCCCACTTCTCGCCATCTGCTGCTGCCGCTGAGCAGAAGGCGTTCAGCTCTGGTGGGAGCCCAGCCTGGAGCCTGCAGAAGGTCCTGGACTCTAGACTATGGGGGCAACCTCAGCAACCAGGAGCCAACACACCTCCTCGAGGCCAGCTTCATGCCTGAAGTCCCCAGGCCCAGTCAAGGCAATGTCACAACACTCCATGAGATTCTGCCTCAGATGCAACTAAGGGGAAAACCCCCAACAGACTGAATAAATATTTGATGGAAAAAAAGACTTACCTGCATTGATGGAAAGTGTGCCACTTGCACATACCGAATCTCCTCGAAAAAGCAAGACTCGCTCCAAAAGCACCCTTAACTGGGAACACACCCAGGGGCTCCAGCGGGGAAAGCCCTGATGCTCTAGGTCCATAAACATCAGACCCCCGGAAACACAGAAAAGACCTACTTTTTCACACAGGGTCCCCATGAGTCAACAATCAACTTAATGGCACTCAAGACCAACAGCTCTTTCCCATTCCTAGAGAAAAACAACAGTGGAATCTCTAAATTAGAACTTCTGCAAGGCTTCATGATTTCTACTTAACTACAGATGTACCCTCCAATGCCAATATGCCGCCAATTACCAATAGCCCTCCAATGTCCATCGCCCCACTCTTTCTTGGGCTTCAATGAGGACATTCTTTGTCATGGCTTAGTACCTTGATTTTGATGCCAAGCATCCTTTTTTGCCCACTTCCTCCATCACTTCCTTTACCATCCTGACTCAAAATAGCCCTTCAACCCTACAGAGACCTTCAACTCCTTTCTTACCACTCCCTCCTACTCTCACCTACTCGCCTTATGTCCTCACTTTCCTGCTTGAGTCAAATACCCAACCAGTGCCCCTCAAGGTGGTTCCAATTCATTGCCACCCTCTTTTGTTCCAGAGGAGAAGGATGTGCCAGAGGGGGCTCCTGGGGGGTTGGGATCCAGATCACCAGGGAGATGGCCTAGTATTTGACTCCATTGAGTGTTCTGCAAAGGAAACCTGATGGTATAGTGGATTATGGGTCAGGCTACTAGCTATAAGGTCACCAGTTCAAATCCACCAGTGGCTCAGTGAGAAAAAGATGAGGCTTTCTACTCCAGTAAAGTTAGTGTCTAAAACCCAGAGAGGCAGTTCTACTCTGTCCCAAAGACTCACTATGAGTTGAAATCAACTTGGTGGCCTTGAGTTTCGTGAGTTACCCATTCTCCTCAAATACCTGCTTCATTTGCCTTCCAGGACTCCACATGGATTTGCTTCCTAGGGCTGCCTTGACAAATTATCCTAAAATGAAGGGCTAGGATGTCAATTGAGTCTCAATAACTCATCCAATGGCATGGCCTTTACTATCATTGATGCTCTCATGGTGTAGTGGTTATGCCTTGGGCTACTGGCCATTCAAAACCACCAGCCTCACCATGGGAGAAAGGCAAGGTTTTCTACTCCTGCAGAAAGTTACAATCTCTGAAATCACAGGACAGTTCTACTCTGACCTATAGTGTTGTTCTGAATCAAAATTTACTTGAAAGTGGTGAGATGGGGTTTTTGATGATGCTCAAATTGTTATCTCCAGCCCAGATATCAATCCTGAACTCTTGTTGAAATATTCACAGGACTAAAAGACATTTCAGACTTAACATTCTCCCATTCAACCAGCACTCTCCTCTGCATTTTGGTAGATGGCAATGCCATCCTTCCAATTCCTCAAATAAAAAACCTTGAAGTTACACATGAGTCCATTTTTCCTACTGTCCCCTAAACCAGGGAGAGGGTACATGCAGCCCATTGGGTCATATAAGACTTAGAATATCATCAATATCAGTGAATATCCCATGCCTCACCAAAGCAAGATGTTTCAGCCATCACTTTAGGAATGAGTCAATTAAATGTTTGATCAAATAAAGCAGGCTAAATTTTAAGTTGATAATTTTGTATGGCACATGAAATATATGATAAACATACAAATGGCTCTTGGCAGAAAAAAATGTTTCCCTACCCTTACCCTAAGCAATCATGCAGGGATTTTTATATTTTGTTTACTACTGCAAACAAACTTAGTTCATGAAAAAAATATCTGGTCCTTAAGAGGTACTAAATAAATGAAAAATCAAATGTCCTCTGACTACTAACTTTCATTCAACCATCCAAATATTCAATAAATAGCACAGCTAGAGAGTGTGATAAATGCTGGAGAGAAAAGAAATATGCAAGAAAATAACAAGGGGACTATTTTGACAAGCTAAAGGTCTCCTCCCTAAATAAATGATTCCATTGAACTGAAATTTGAAACGTGAGGAGGAACCAATGTGAGAAGAATCAGGGAAAGAAAATCCATGCAAAGAACGAGAGTAAGAGTTTCATGGAGCTTAGAGAACAATAAATGGCCATAGAGGTAGAAATACAGGTGGAGAGGTATCAGTAGACATTGGAGAGCTGTGTAGAAGGCAGATCATACGCAGACTTTTGCAGAACCTGGTATAGAGTGCAGATTTTGTTCTAAGGCTACTGACATCCATCATCATGTTGACTTTCTAAATAGAGAGTGTAGGATAATGTTGAGAGATGTCGAGTTGAGCCCCTAGTTCCTGATCTGCTAGGTTTAAGCTATTCACATTTTAGCCAATGTCTCTCCTTCTTTGAACTCCATGCCTATAATCTAGAGATAACCATTCCTGGCCTGTTTACATTGTACATTACCTTGAGATTCAAGTCAACTGAGCCAATGATTTTCAGAGGTACCATGCTAAAAATGTCTTGTTTTTAAAGAGGTTAAAAGTAATGAAAATCAGCAGGATTATTTTGCTCTGGTGCAAGCTAAAAGGTAGGTTCTAATGTGGCCGATGGGTTTGCAGCCAAGATTCTAGCAGCATTATCAGTACTTGAGAAAGTAAGGGAAGAAGTAACCCACTGGCAGGAATGTACCTGACCCCAATACAAAGTCAGAGCTCACTTGACCTAATCCCATCCCTGTCTTGGCCATCAACCTGGGCCTCATCTCTGTGTTCAAGGGGAGTGAAAACTTTCAGAAAACTTCAGGTACCGTTGCTCTGAGGTCAGGACAGTCTTAACAATGGTCACAAATGGAAGAGGGCATCTACACCACGCTCATCCACCCTTTTCTCCTTGGTGACCCTAGAGGGAAGTTGACGTTCCAATTCCACCTGAACAGGGTAGAGAGCACAGGTGCCTTCAATTCTTCCTCTATCATTAGATGGTTGTCTAGAGTTGCTCAGAGGATAGTGAGGCAACTCAGGGAAATAGATTATATGTACCCAATATGACCACCAGACCTGGGAGCTTTCATATAAAAAATGCATGATTGATTAATTGATAGGCTGCTGCCATTGAGGTTGATTCTGACTCACAGTGACTGCCTGGTCCTACATCATCCTCACAATCATTGGCATGTTCCAGTCCATTGCTGCAACTATTGTGCACATCTCACTGGGGGTCTCCCTAACCTTTACTGGCCTTTTGCTTCACCAAATACAATGTCCTCATTCAGTGATCATTCCCTCCTGATGAGGTGTCCAAAAAATGCATGTCAAACAATGTTCTGTGCTGATCCATGAGGTTTTCACCAGCTAATTTTTCAGCAATACATTGACAAGCCTTTCTTTTTCATCTGGAAACTCTGATAAAACCCATCCACTGGTGATTCTGTTGCCATGTAAAGCATCAGTGGCGTTACTTATAGCATCAACAACAACATGCAAGCTATGACAGCGTGACAAACTGACAGGTGGTGAAGAGCTCACAGAAGAGATGATGATAATGACTGTTTTGTGCATATACATCAGGAGCTGTGGATTTATTACATTACCCTTAATCCTCTTCATACCTTTTGAAGGATCATATTTTCCCCCACTTTACAGGTAAGGAATCTGAGATGCAGAGAAATCCTATAAATTTGCCAACATCTAGAGCTTGTTAGTGGGAAGTTGAAATCCTAGATCAGTCCATTTAGATCCAAAGCTGCTAATACCATATCTACTATGTTTGTCTTCCTGTCAGAAAACCTTGTGAAAGGGGACAACCACGGCTGCTTCTGTGCCAGAGTTTGCTCCTCACGGGGGATGACCTCAGAGTACTTAATTTATCCAGTTGTTGGGAGCATTCAATAACTTAGCACATAAGCTAGCACATTTTTTGTGGTTGTTACTAGGTACCAGAGAATCAGCGATGACCCACAGCAGTCCTAAGCACACCAGAACCAAAGGCTTCCTGGTCCTGCACCATCCTCACAACTGTTCCTCTGCTTGAGCTCACTGTTGCAGCCTCTGGCTCAATCCATCTCCTTGAGGGCTTTCCTCTACGTTACCAAGTATGGCGTCCTTTCTCAGTACTAGTCTCTCCTGACAGCGTGTCCAAAGTACCTAAGACAAAGTTATGCCATCCTTGCCTGTAGAGAACACTCTGGCCGTGCTTCTCCCAAGACAGACGTGTTTGTTGTTGTGCCAGACTGTGGTCCTGTCAATGTTCTGCACCAGCACCTCAGTTCTATTCTTCTTTGGTCTTTCTTATTCAATGTCCAACTTTCATGCACAGGAGACAATGGAAAATATCATGGCTTGGGTCAGGCACAGGTTCGTCCTGAAAGTAATAGCCTTGCTTTTCCATACTCTACAGAGGTCCTGTGCAATCGATTCACCCAAAGCAGTGCATTGTATGATCTCTTGACGGCTGCTTTCATGAGCTTTTATTTCAGACCCAAGTAACATGAAGTCCTTACGCTTCTAGTGAGTACCTACTAAGTGTTCGTTCTAGTTGTCATATTGTTTTTGTCATCATCATCATTTAATCAAGGTCCCTTCCTATGATACTTGTACTTCTATCATCAGGAGACCCGGGGCTGCTGCTCTCCTTTTGGGGTAAAATCCTTTAGCCTGCTAGAAGACTTAAGATGATGAATTTCAAAGGGTGGTCCCAAGATAAGTAGCATCATAATCACCTGTAATGGGCTAGAAATGCACATTCTCAGGCATCCTCCTTGACCTACTGAAACAGGAACTCAGGGTGCAGCCCAGACACCTACATATGTCTTAACAAGCCCTGCTAATGAGGCTGGTGCATGTTAAAGTCTGAGAAACACCACGCTAAGGTAACTGCTAACCACTGTAACAGATAAACCCCTCATATATAATCAGTGACTGAAAACAAGAGTTACTTTTTTAGGCACCCGAAATCCTAAGAGGCTTTTCTGAGGACTGGAGATCTCTCCTCCAAATGGAGATTTGCAGACCCAAGCTCCTTCCAAGCTTCTAATGCCCTGGCATCCTCTGCATAGTCAATAGGAAAAAGGAGGAAAGGGAGACTGTATGTTGGCACTAACTGGAAGAGAGGGCAAGAATACAGTCAAGCCTCATGCGTTAGAGCAATCATGAAGCGATTTTAGTGACTACACCGAACTCCCTAAGAGCGCACTTACCATCTGAGGTCTCATGACCTCACCCAGCTTCGTCGCCTGCCTTAGCCCCTTTTGAGTGAATACCAGAGTAGCCAACATCTTATGATACTGCAAGATTTCCACCCCCTTGGACATACTGTTTGCCTGACCTACAATGCCCCTTCCTTACTGCTCCTCACCAACGTCATTTCCACTCATCCCTGCCAGTGAAACTCTATGCATTCTTTAAAATGTGATTGAGTTCATTTCTCAGGTAAAGAGGCTATCTGGACCCCCCTTCCTCTTGGCCCACCAAATTTGACACCAGTGATGTATTTCCTTCAATGGACTTCTTTTTCACTGCACCCAGAACACATACCAGTCAGTCAGTTCTGCCTCCTTCCCTCGGTGTTAGCTCCTAGGGTGGAAAAATGAAGCCTTATACATCTATCTAGCTGCAGGGCCAAGCTCAAGTCAAACACAGGGCTAACCTCAGTGCTTAAAAGTGGAATCTCCTAATCTCACTGGAGGAAGCAGCTGAAACCTGCAGCTAGACCTTCCCACTATTGGGAGATGTAGGCTGGGGCTACACCAGTGACAGAAAAGAACCAGAACAGGCGTCTTTCCCAGGGGACAAAGAGGATGGAGGTGGTGGGTTAGTGGAAAAGGACCAGAGATGTGAGGTGTCACGAGTGGGATTTATCATTGCCGTGAGTCATTCTGACTTAGGGCAGAGACAAACGGCTCCCGAGGGGTTCTGAGACTGGAAGCCTTTGTAGAGCAAAACATCTCCTATCTCTTCTGCAGAGTTGCTGGTAGGTTTGAACTGCTGGCCCTGTGATTAACAACGCAATGTGGAGCCCACTACACCACCAGGGGTCCTTGTCACGACAGGGAGGGGTTTTTAAGTCTCCAGGGGTGGAACTTGGGGATCTAGAAAGTCAGACATTGGAAATAGAACCTCAGATCTTGAGTTAAAGATCAGGATGGGGCCCTAGAAGAAAAAGAAAAAAAAAGATAGGACCCAAACTTGGGAAGGTACTGATCTGCCAAGCTGACTGCTAAATAAAAACTCACTCACTGCAGCCAAACCAATTCTGGTCCACAGTGACCACATGAACAGAATAGAACAACCTCTCTTAGTTTCCAAAGTTGGAATCTGGACAGGAGTAGAGAGTCTCATCTTTTTACCGTGGAGCAGCGAGTGGGGTCAAGCTTCTAACCTGTAGCTAACAGTCCAATGTATAATCTACACTGCCACAGGGCTCCTTGGTAACTAATTGTGACTATTGCTGCCAGCTGCTCTCTTCTGGACATTTTTACTTGCATGTGAAAGCATGATATTGTTCTATACATACAGAATTCTTCCGGGTCACCTTTCTTTGAAGTTGATGCAAATATGGATCTCTTCCCATCAGATGGCCAAGTAGCTCTCTTCCAAATTTCCTGACAGAGACCAGTGAGTATTTCCAGTGTTTTATCAGCGGGTTGAAACATTTCAATGAGTATTCCTTCAATTCCAGGAGGCTCCCACCCCAGCTCCACCCCATCCACCCACCCACCCTTTTTTTTTCTTGGTTACTGCTTTTAATGTAGCATTATTTGTTCTTGTTCATATGCTACCTCCTGAAATGGTGGAATATCAACTAGTTCCTTTTGATTCAGTGATTCTGTGCACTCTTTCCAACTTCTCTTAATGCTTCCTACATCGTTCAATATTTTGCCCATTTAATTTTTCAAGATTGCAACATGAGACTTGATTTTTTTCATTTTCTTTGGTTCCTTCTGTTTGAGATATACTGAGCATGTTCTTCTCCTTGCCTTGTCTCACTCTTGGGCTGTGCATATTTTACGTTTGGCTTTGGCTTTTTGAGCTGCCCTTTGAAGTTTTCTATTCAGCTCTTTGACTTCATCATTTCTTCCATTTGCTATAGCTACACTATGATCAAAAGCACATTTCAACATCTCCTTCTGGCATCCATTTTGATCTGTCCTGTCTTTTTAATGGCCTTTGCTTTTTTCATGAATGGTATTCTTGAATTCCTCCCACAGCTCGGCAGGTCTTCTCTCATTCGTATTTAGTGCATCAAAGTTATACTTGAGATGTTCTTGGGATTTCGATGGGATAAACACAAGATTATATTTTAGTACCTCTCTTGATTTTCTTTCACTTTAACCTGAATTGACATACTTAGCAATTGATGGTCTGCTCCACAGTCAGTTCCTAGCCTGGTTTTAGCAGCTGATATTAAGCCACTCCATCATTTCTTCCCACAGATGCAGCTCAGGTTTATATAGTCAGAAGGAATATAATAACTAATTAGTCCACATACCAGTACAGAGGACTCAGTTCAATTCCCTTTCATCAAACAGTTAATATACTACAGGTCCTTCGATTCATACCTGCTGCTGGTCCAAGATCAAGAAAGCAGGTAGTGGAATCTGCCCTCAGGCAAGACAAGCAGGGTTGGCAGCAGGCAGGCAGCAGAGTGAGGCAGCAATAGTCAATAGTGTGGGAGCATAGTGAAGAAGGTCCCCACAGAGTCTCAAGCTCTAGCTGTGCTCACACACCAACACAGAGCAGCACACGGCAGAGGCAAAGGACTAGCTCAAGTAACAGTGCACTGGTCCAATCACCAGGGAGAGAGATGGGAAGCTGGCCTCAGAAAGTATTTATCTCAGCTTCCCTCCAATCAGTCTTTGAAACTGATTAACTCCATCTACATGTTTCTATGGAGGTCTACTTGACACAATAAACCTAACTATCACAGTCTACATCTTGCCAACTAGGCACTTGTCTACAATTCCTTAGACATATAATATCCAGCCATTAATTATGTAAATCATGCTTACACACATCATATAGCTAGCATACATATAAATTAAAAACACACCGAACCTATTTGTATCTGGTACATTATACATGAACAAGGAAGAGATATTCAATAAGCACATATAAAGAAGAAATACTGACTATCACAAACCTCACTTTTGCAATTGATCAATTGATTATAACTGGTAGAACTACCTTCTTCCATTACCCATCCTGTATTTCTTTTGCCCTCAGCCAGCACCTCTGGTAATTCAGAGCTTTATTCCTGAGGGGTCTGGGTCATTAGCAGTCCTGACAGGATTGGGTTGCTGTAGTTTACCATTTACTTTAATCACAGGGCATGGTAGTACTAAGTGATAGGGAATCTCCTGAATTCGAGACATATTCTTCTTTACCTGCATTATGTAGCACCAGTCCAATTTCTCCTTGGTAATCAGGATCAATCACACCACTCAGTACAGTGATACCCTTCTTTACCTGTTGATCCAAAGGCGTGAGGAGCCCAAAATGACCAGTGGATATGTTTAGCTTCCAGTTCAGTGGATTCGGTGCTGTGTTTCCAGGTGGAAGTGTTCTTTCCTTCAGAACTAGGACAACCAGTCTTGAAAAGCATAGGGTCACTGGGACATGAAGCAAACACACTGCTAGTGGATCCCTAGAAGTATTAGTGAGTGCTGCCAGTTCAGCTTCCACGCCTTGGCCCCTGGACCCATGAATCCTGGCTACTGGTGACTCAGTACCATATATTGGTGGCTGGATTAGAGCATATACAGCCTCCAGATCATTCAATCAAGCCAGCTGCTTTAGGACGATGAGGAACATGATATGACCAGTGGATTCCATGGACATGATCTCATTGCCATACTTCATTTCCTGTGAAGTGGCTTCCTTGATATTAAGCAATGCTGTGAGGGGTGCCACATTGGTGGATAAAGCATTCTGAAAGTCCACAGATGGTAGTTTGGGCAAAAACATAGCATGCAGAGAAGGCAAATCCATATCCAGAGTAGGTGTCTATTCCAGTAAGAAAAAAACACTCTCCCCTCCATGACAGAAGTGGTTCTATGTAAACAACCTGCCACCAGATTTCTGACTGATCTCCCTGAAGAATGGTCCCACATCTTAGACTCAATATTGTCTTTTGTTGCTGGCAGATGGGGCACTCAGCAGTGGCAGTGATCATGTCAGCTTGGTGAATGGAAGTCTATGTTACTGCGCTCCATTCCTGCCACCATGTCCACTTTGTTCATGTTCCCATTGGGCAATGACAGGAGTGGCAGAGGAGAGAGAAGGACTAGTCTCCATAGTGTGTGTCATCTTAACTATTTGACTATTAAAATACTCTTCTTCAGAGGTAGCCCTTTTTTGAGGATTCACATGAGACATGATTATCTTTACTCTCTGGGCCCACTCAGAGAGGTCTATTCACACACCTCTTCCCCATACCTCTTCATCACCAATCTTCCAATCATGTTCCTTCCAGTACCCTGATCATCCAGCCAAACGTTAGTGACAGTCCACGAATCAATATATAGTTGCATAGTTGGTCATGTCTCCTTCCAGGCAAACTGACAATCCAAGTGTCCTGTTCGAGGTTCTACCCATTGGGAGAATTTTCCTTTACCACTGTCCTTTAGGGAAATCCCAGAAAGGGGCTGTAGAGCTGCTGCTGTCCACTTACAAGTGGCACCTGAATATCATACAGAGCCATCAGTAAACCACCATGAATTTTCTGTTCCTAAGTCAACTTATCATAAGGAACTCCCCAGGAAGCCGTAGGGAGACTAGATAAAAGAAGGTATTGTGACAGGAGTGGAGACTGTGGCATTTGTGCAGCTTACCTTGTACCTTTTCTAGTCTGAGCTCATATATACCACTTCCATTTAATGATGGAGTACTGCTGTACACATCCAACTTTATGAGTTGGTAGGTCCAACAATACCCAGCTCATAATGGACAGTTCAGGCCTCATGGTGACTTGGTGGTCCCTGGTGAGGCGTTCAGTCACTGCTAACATCCAGTAACAAGCCAACAGCTGTTTTTCAAAAAGAGACTAGTTGTCTACAGAGGATGGCACTTTACTCCAAAATCCCAAGGGTCTATGATATCATTTGCCAATAGGGGCCTGCCATAAACTCGACACTGCATCTCTATTTGCAACTGACACCTCTGGTACCATTGGGTCAACTGGATCATATGGTCCTAGAGACAAAGCAGCTTGCATGGCAACCTGAACCTATTGCAGAGCCTTTTCTTGTTCTGAACCCCACTCAAAATTGGTGGCCTTTCATGTCACTTAATAAATAGGTAAGAGTATCAAACCCAAATGGGAGATATTCTGCCTCTAACATCCCTTGAAACCCACTGGGCGTTTTGCCTCCTGCTAAACTGTTTGTGGGTGGAGCGGGCAGAGGCAATAGCTTATCCTTCACTTTAGCGGAATATCTCGGCAGGTCCCACACCACTAGACCCCTAGAAATTTTACTGAAGTGAAGGATGCCTAAATCTTCAATGGGCTAATTTCCCACCCTCTTGCGCACAGATGTTGTACTAATGAATCTAGAACCTTTCATACACCTTCCTTAGTGGGTCCAAGCAGCATAAGGTCATCAATATAATGGACCAATGTGACATTCTATGGAAGAGGCAGGTGATCAAGTCCCCTTCAGGCTAAATTATGACACAGGGTGGGAGAGCTGATGTATCTTTAGGGGAAGTTGTGAAAGTATATTGTTGCCCCTGCCAGATGAGGGCAAACTGCTTCTGGTGGTACTTCAAAATTGGTATGGAAATGAAGGCATTGGACAAATCAATAGGTAAATACCAAGTACCAGGAGAAGTCTTAATTTGCTCAAGCAGCGAAAGCACATCTGGAACATCAGCTTTGATTGGAGTTACCACCTGGCTAATTCCATTTGGTGAAATCCATGTGCTGTTAAAAAAAGGGTATTTTCTATGAATAAGGCACTGATCTTGCAAAATAGTGTGTGATGGAGGAAGCATCCAAAAAAGATGGAAATAATACAAAGATTCTAAAGGCAAAACGGCTGCAACCGTGAGATCAAGAATAAGACACAGCTGTTATAATAGTGAGCTCAAGTATGGCAACAATTGTGAGGATGACACAGGACCAGGCAGTGCTCCCTTCTGTTGTGCACAGTTCCTTCTGGTAGTTCCAATCTTTGGATTAAAACTAACTCCATGGCACCTAACGACAAGATCAAGGGCACAATGTTGACTAATACAGGAAGTATCAAATGAAGAGGAAGAGAATACACAGAATCACTGCACCAAAAATAACTAGTTGCCATTCCACTGTTCCAGGAGGTAGTTTATGAACAAGAACCAATGATGCTGAAGAAAGAAGCTCGAGCTATATTGACTGCATTAGCCAAAAAAAATATGTAGCAGAGATGGGCTCCAGGAATTGATGGAACACCAATTGAAATGTTTCAATAAACACTTATCTATACCAGGAAATTTAGAAGGCAACTGCTTTGCCAACTGACTGAAAGAGATCCATATTTGTACTCCTTGCAAAGAAAAGTGACCCAGCAAAATTCTTTTACTATAGAACAATATCATTTCTTTCCCCTGTAAGTAAAGCTGTGCTGAAGATCATCCAATGGTTTACATCATCCAAAGTATTACATTGACAGCAGCTCCCAGGTGTTGAGGCTGGATTCAGAAAAAGATGTAGAACAAGGGACATCATTGCTGATGTCAGATGGATCTGGGGTGAAAGCAGAGAATACCAGAAAGATGTTTACTTGTGGCTTATGGACTATTCGAAGGCATTTGACAGTGTGGATCACGACAAACTATGACTAGACTTGAGGAGTATGGGCATTCTGGAACACTTTATTGTGCTCATGTGGAACTTTACATGGATCAAGAGGCAGTTGTGCCAACAGAATAAGGGAATGCTGCATGGTTTAAAATTGAGATGGGTGTATGTCAGGGTTGTGTCCTCTCACCATACTTATTCAATCTGAAAGCTGAGCGATAATCAGGGAAGCTGGATTATATGAAGCTGGATACCTCATTAGGTTTGGAGGAATGCTGTTAACAGCCTGTGATATGCAGGTAACACAACCTTGCTTGATGAAAGTGAGGACTTGAAGCACTTGCTGATGAAAATCAAGGATTTCAGCCTTCAATATGGGTTACAGCTCAAGGTAAAGAAGACCAAAATCGTGCTCACTTAAGCAGCACATATACTAAACGAAGACCAAAATCCTCACAACTGGTCCAATGGAGAAAAGTTTGATGTCGAGGATTTCATCTGGGTTGGATTCTCAATCGATGCTAATGTAAGCAGCAATCAAGAAATCAAATGATGCATTGCATTGGGTAAATACCTCTGCTGAGTATTGAAAAGCAAGGATATAACTTTGAGGAAGAAGGTGCATCCGACAAACCATGGTATTTTCTACAGCCTCATATGCATTGAATAAAGAAGACCAGAGAACATTGATGCTTCTGAATGATGTGCTGTCATAGAATATTAAAAGTGCCATGGAGTGCTAAAAAGACAACCAAATCTGTCTTGGAAGACGTTCTGCTCGAGTGCTTTGTAGAGGCAAGAATAGCAAGGTTTCTCACATACTTTGGACGTGTTTGCCAGGAAAGACCATTCATGGGAGAAGACATCATGCTTGGTAAAATAGAGGAGCAGTGAAAAAGAGGAAGCTCCTCAATGAGATGGACTGACATGGTGACTGAAGCAATGGAGTTCAGCATAGGAACAATTGTGATGAACACACAGGTCTAGGCAATGTTTTGTTCTGCTGTGTGTATGGGGTCACTGTGAGTCAGAACTGACCCGAGGACACCTGACCACGACAGCAGACTAGCAATTTTAATTCTTTCAGTTTTCCATATCCTACCCTGGCCAACTTCCATTTGCTCCTTCACCAAAGAATTTCTTTTCTTTTTTTTTCTGCATCACTGCCCTGGTAGGAGTAGGAAGCCCAGCCTTGCTCCAGAAGAGCTGCTGCTGGATTTGAACCATCAACCCTGTGGGCTGCAGTCCCACACACAACCACTACGCCACCAGAGCTCAGCATTCACCTAAGAATTTCTGACACGTTGCATAACCTCCCTTCTCCCAGCTCCACCTTACACATGCGCCCAAGCTCTTTTCTACCATAAGACACAGGCCCTGTGGGAAGACCATGGTTTTAGAGTCAGACCTGAGTTTCAATCTTGATTCTTCCATTTGTTGGTTGTACAGTAGTCAGGGTTCTTGTCCTATAAAACTAAAAAATATCAACTTTACAAAATTCCAAATGAGAGCTAAGAGGAAATATATATGTGTGTGTATATATATGTATGTACATACACACACACATATATATATGTAAAGTACATGCCGCCAATTAAGAGAGAAGCTGTGGTGGTGATTAAATGAGGACCATAGTCAAGTTTTCCCTAGAAATACCCTTGGTGACAATTGTGCAATTTCTTGTAAATGCCCTCTCCTTGACTTCAACATCCAGAGTGGTGTCTGGAATCTAGTAGAAGCCCCATAAGCATTTGTCAATGAGTATAAAGAATTTTATTAATATCAAAATATCTGACATAAGGCAGGTATCTCAGATTCAATAACCCCATTCTCCCTGAAACTGACAGGCAGTTGGCATCATCTTTATCCACATCAGGAATTGGACACAGTATTAAAATATCTCAAAGTGATGCCCCTCCCAGCTGGCCTTCAGGCTGTGATGACAAATATCTGACATTTTTATCACACAATTTCTAAAATATCCTCTTGAGTTGTCATTTTAAAATACTTGCCTAACTTAACTGAAGTTGGGTTTAAATATAAGAGGAATATGGGCTTGAGTAGGGTTGAAATGGGTCTAAATAGGGGAGAAACATGCACTGGAAATTTCTTGATGACCAGAGACCTTTCAGGTTAGGCTTGCCTGCCAAATAAAGTGAGAGACACAAAAGAAACTTGAAAACCTCATTGAAAAGAGAGAGCTGAAGGCTGAGCCCCGGTGGCGTAGTGATTGTGCGCGGGACTGCGGCCCACTGGGACGGAGGTTCAATTCCAGCAGTGGGGCTGGGCCTCCTACTCCCACCACCGGAGAGCAGTGATGCCAAAAAAAAAAAAAGAAAAAGAAAAAGAAAAGAGAGAGCTGAGCAGATCTTCCTTCAGAGTCTCTCTAGGGCACAGGACATAGCTAAAGAAGATTAGGCATTCAAGCCTTTCCAGATCTAGTCACCTCTTCCAATCTCTAAAACATTATCTTCTTTTTCTCCCCATAACCACCACAGCTTCTTTGTGCCCCACTGATCTTAAGTTCATTGACAAAAGGCTCGGGAATTCTTCCATTGTCTCTCTTCAGCGGGACTTGGTTTATTCCTTCTCTTGGTCTGGGGTGATCTATACTAACTTGGTCTAATTCATCAATCAACAAATACTTACTAAGGACTGACTAGGTATCAAACATGGCTCTACATATTACTAACCAAATAGAGGAGACAGAAAACAATGTATAAATAAACCATTGTCTTTTAGTGAATTGCTAACTATATTAGCTCCCTTTCCCCGGTCTTCTGGGACAGGTGAATGAAGGCAGCAAAACAAAATATATTGTTATTGCCATGTCTTTCCTTGGTCTTAGGGATTCAGAGGTACATCCTATACTTTTCTCTCTCATTACCTTGAGCCTCATTTACTGATACCTACAGAATATTACAATGCCCTTCCAATTAGACGGAGAATAACTTAAGGGAAAAGGCTATTTGATTCACATGAAACACTAGGGATTATCAGTTGAGTGAATAGGCGAGTAATTGTCCTGACCCTGGCTTGTCTGCCCCTTGACTCCTATTTTAAACCTTCTGCCCTACTGAGTTTCTGCTATTCTTACCGTGGGTCTTTCCTGGAGTGTCAAGGGTCTTTGGGAATAAAATCTCTTTCCAGACAACTCAGATCCCTGATAAAATTGCAACACACACACACACACACACACACACACACACACAAACAAACAAAAAGAAAAGGCAAATCAAATCTCCTGTCATCAAGCTAGCTTTGACACGTGGTAACCCAATGTGCTACAGACTGGAACTGCTCCGCAGGGTTTTCTTGGCTGTAGTCTTTATGGAAATAGATAGCCCCATCTGTCTTCGATAGCACAACTGGGTGAGTTCAAACCACCAATCTTTTGGTTAGTAGTCAAGCAAAGAAATTCTTTGTGCTGCCCAAGGACCTATAATCAGCATAGTTATTTCCAACCTAATTGCATGATTGCAAAAGGTATCACCTGGGGAGCGACTTTGATTGTCAAGCACCATGCTAGGCCCTTGACATAGAATGTCTCTTCTAATAAGGAAAACCTTCTCCTTGGTAATCCTTAGATCTGTGAGAAGTACATGTAAATTACTAGCTGCTATCAATATTACTGTGTCTAAAACTACCATTTTCCCCTGCATTAGAACAATCTGAACATTGTTAGGCAAAGACATCTAAGCAATTTTTAAATTATTTGAGTCATGACAGAGAGACTCCCAACTGAAATATTTACCTTTCAATTTCAGGTGAGGACGTTCCCGGAGATGGAAGATGTGACAAGTTCCCCCATCGTGTGAGCCTCGGAGAAAAGTTCCCTTGACAAGTCACGTGCAGAGATGGGAACTGCTGATTAAGGAGAGGATTAATTTTACCTTTCAAGTATTTCTGCCAGGAAAAAAAATGCTCTTAGATGTATAAAATGGAGGTGCTGGAAGGGCTCTGTGGGATCCCCTGCTCAGCCCCTTTGTCTTAGGGAGGGGAAAACAGAGACCCTGAGAGCAAAATGCATCCTAATTATTTGGCATGCCTCCTTCAACTCCCCCTCCCTGCCACCAATCTAACCTTTGCCCTAGTGTTTGTTGAACACAAGAATGAATGAAAGTGAAGGGGATATTTGGGTCTTTAATAATGGACTCATTTGTTCAACAGATATTTACTGAATGGCTACTATATGCCAGCATTATACTAGACATCTGAGTAATACAAATTGTAAATGCACCAAAAAGTTGGTGGTTCCAGTCTAGCCAGAGGTGCTTTAGAAGCAAAGTCTGGCAATCCCCCAAATCACCCACTGTGGTGTGGTTCTACTCTGACAATCACAGGGTCACCATGAATCAGAATACATTCAGTGGTTGCTGTTTATTCTGGACACTGAAAACACAGCAGTGAACAAAGCAGACAAAATCTCTACCTGCCTATAACTTAAGTTCTAGAGAGAGGCAACACTAAAAATACATCCACATACAGAAACTGCCTAGAGTTTTGAATGATTATAAAGGCTAGAGAGAAGAACAAGACAGTAAGGAAAAAGAAGGGGCAGCATGGGAGATCTTTAAGGAAGGAAGTTGGAATAAAAAAACCTTACCTAAAAAATGATGAAGGTAGGGGATAGAGTCTAAGGATGTCTAGTGAACAGAATGCAGACAGAGAAAATGGAAACTATAAGGGTCTGGTGCATCCCGAGCCAAGTGAGTGAGTAAGAGGTTAGACATGCATCCAGAGAGATTATGGGCAAGCTCACCATGTGGGAAGGTCTTTGTGCCATCAGTAGCTGCTTTTCTCTCATAGTCATCTTCCCCTTCTCTGGAATGATCTCTCGCTCTCTGGCTTCTGGCAGGGAGTGGGGTGAAGATTGGAAAGGAGGAAAAACTAGGCTTATATCATTATCTCCAACAGAAGCCACAACTGCCCATGACTCCAGCTCCCACCAGACAGGTCCTCTGTGGTTCTGGCTCCTGTGGGACATTTTTACTTGAGGTCTAATAATAAGGTCTCCTGCTTTTATCCTCCCACCCTTAGGAGAAGTGGTGACCCTTGTGTTTTTTGCCTCACTATCCTGTTGCTCCTCTTTCAAGCCTTTTAACACTTTTGCAACTAATTCCCTGTGTTAAATTATCCCTGAATTGCCTGTTGTGAGTTGTGCTTTCTTTGTTTCATACAGCTTTACTGGATCCTATAAGGCTTAAGATTTTACTCTAATTGAAATGGAGAGTTTTGAGCCAGTGGAGAGTTGTGAGCCAAGGTTTATGAAGGGTCTTAATGCCTGGGTAAGGTTTTTCTGTTTGCCAAACTGTTTCTTGAATTGAAGCTACCTCCCAAAGACATCGAGATTTAGGAATGGGACAGGCCCCCTCCCCCAGTGCCTGCTTCTTTGTTCTTTGCTCTATTGAATAAATAAAATCTCAAAGACAAAAAAAAGTGTTTCCATATTCCTAAACAATTTTCCCCAAGACTCCAACACTTTAAAGGCCTTTGGAGGTCACCAAGAAAGATGACACTGTACAGACCTAATTGTCATTGAGAAAATTTCAACAGTAATGCAGAGGAGGATTTTTTCTCTGTCTAATTTCCTGGGTCGGCACCAGGGACACTGTAGAAAGGGGGGGTTTGGAACCTAACTCTTGGGGAGGGCCTGTGATATTCTAGGCACCCTGCCAGACAATTTCACCTCCAATGGCTCATTGAATCCTACAAGGACACTGCCCAAAAGAGATTATTATATTTATTTTGCAAGCAGAGCTTTTGACTTTGAGAAGCGAGGTCACTTGCCTAAGGTGACTCCCCTTCCTAGTCTATAGACAGGGCTCAGTTCAACATCCCAAGGTAGCCATCAAGGAAATGGTCTTTGGAGTCCAAAGACCTGGTTTATCCCAAATCATTTAACCTCTCTGAATCTCAGTCTCAGAATGTATAAAGTAGGAGTGATACCAATGATATTCTTTTCAAAGTAGACGTTTGAGGGTGACAATTCCCTGAAGTCTGGTGAGAATGGTGGGACCGTTAATGCCCTAAACCAAAGGCGTCTAACCAACTTCAGATCTATGCCAGAGTTTTGAAGTCTAAGAACCCCTTAAAGATGATACTAAGTTTTGTATGTTTAGTTTAGATAAAGGGGACTCTCAAAACACCTAAGCTTCCCTCTTTTTTTTATAAGTAAACATCTTGTGGTACAGAAGGTGGCTTCAGGGTTTAAAGAAAAACCTTTTTTATACACATGACTCCCAAACATAAGTCACTTAAGTACTGTGCAGACACTGGACTGTGCAGCTGAACTGTAGCTACAATTCAAATGATTTTAAAGGCCAATTTTGACCACATGTGATTTTTGCCTAACAAGCTGTCTTTAGAACCCAGCCCCTACATAACAGAAAACTTCTCTGTGCGTAAGTGGCAAGAGAACCCATAGTTCCTCACGACAGACTCTCAAAGGAGAAGGCGACCCAAAATGAGTTGGGAAGCACCATGCTAGATGGATATTTCAGGTTTAACAATATCATTAATGATGCACATGCCATGATGAGTTTAACTGCACACTTACTTACTAAGCACCTACTATGTGTCAGGCCCTACTGAGGGGCTGGGGCCTCAAAAACAAATTAGAGAAGCTCCGCTGAGCCCCAGTGGCGTAATGGTTGCGTGCAGGACTGCAGCCCACGGGCTTGGCGGTTCAAATCCAGCAGCAGCAAGGCTGGGTAGCTCCCACGACCACCAGAGGGCAGTGATAAAAAAAAATTTAGAGAAGCTTGCGCTCTCCACAGAGTTTAAAATACTGTGGGGATAGCAAAGCACATGTGGCTGGTAGGATTCTTGGAGATCAGGTAGGAGCTTGGATTCCAAAGGATTCTGGGAATCTTGGCAGGGGAAGATGGGATAAAAGCAGACACAGATGAGAGAAGAGCAGGAGTTTGTACTGAGCAATGACACGGCGTTAAGAATGTGACTGCACCAACAGGCCCAGATGTGAGATAAGCTGGGAGGAGGCTGAAGTCAGAAGCAGGCCTGGCCATTGGAGACCTGCGGTGTCAACTGAGAGCAGATTCTTCCCACTATCTCAATGGCCACAGCGCATTCAGCCTCTTGTCTCCCTTCAGAGGAGCTTTGGCAGCTTCACAGTTAAGGGTTGGGCTGCTAACTGCAAGGTCGGCAGTTAGAAACCACCAGTTTCTCCTCAGGAGAAAGACAGGGCTTTCTACTCCCATAAAGAGTTACAAACTCCGGGGGGCTGAGCCCTGGTGGCGTTGTGATTGTGCCCACTGGGCTGGTGGTTCAAATCCAGCGGCAGCTCTCCAGGAGCAAGGTCGGGCCTCCTACTCCCACCAGATAGCAGTGATGCCCCCCCCCCAAAAAAAAGAGTTACAAATTCCAAAACCCACAGGGGCAGTTCTACCCTGTAAGATGAGGTCGCTTTAAGTCAGAAACAACTTGCTGGCAGTGAATCTGAGTTTTTTACCATACCTTCCAGGGCTGAGCTTCCTGGAGATGCTTAGCAATATTCTGTCTGGGGGGAAGGAGACTCAATCTGAGTAACAGCACGGCAGCCTGAGAGTCTGTGTATGATTCCTATACTAGCTCACTGTGGGACCTTAGGCAAGAGCGTTTCCCTTGCTGAATCTCAAGCTCTTAATCGAAATGGAGATAGCCATACCTCTGCAAATAATATCCATAGGGAGTTTGGCACTTAACAGGAGCTCATCTCATGACCAGTGAATTGACCTATAACAGGGTTCTTAAAGAAGAAGAAGAAGAAAATTTCCTTGTCATCAAGTCAATTCCAAATCATAGTGACCATCTAGGACAGGCTAGAACCATCCCTGGAGTTTTCAAGGGTGCACCTCCTCTTTACAGGAATCGAAGCCTCATCTTTCTCCTGGTGGTTTCAAAGTGCTGGCCTTGCTGTTAGCACCCCACCATGCAACCACTAAGCCAGCACGTGTTTAGAGAGAAAGAGCAGGGCCCGCTTTCCGTTCGGCATTGTTGCATGGTCACTGACCTTGAGCAGTTCTTGCTCCCTCCGGAAGCAGCAGACGCTCCGCTTTCTCCCATCACGCTGGGTTCCCCCCACAACAAAGGCGACGAGGAGGGAGAGTCATCCATCACCTGGGCTGAGGGCAGACATTGGAAATCTCCCAAAGCATACTAATGTCATCGACCCTTGTGAGATGTGCTGGGTTTTCAAATAAGCTTATTTGACTCTGATTCACCTTTGAAGAAAAGAAAGGTTACGGTATTGATATCAAGGAATGCCAAGAACAAAGTTGTTCAAACAATGAAATGTTCCCCTCAGGTCTCCACGTTCACAGTTCCTGTTTAAGCTTCAGTGAAACACCTTCCTTAGAGAGTCCATCATACAGTTAGTGAGGCTCTCACTTGATTATCTACCAAGTGCTCACAGATGCCTGCTTTGAGCTGACTGTGAGAATTGAAAGGAAGGGGCACAGAAATCAGGCCCTATGCTAAAGGATCTCCCAGTCTGGGGCGCAAGAAACTAGGGGTGTAAGGAAACAGACAAGGTGGATATCCCAGTGGGAGACTGAGTAGCCAAAGGTGCTGTAGGAGCCAGAGAAGTGAACACTCACTAGCCTGAGGAGGGCAGATACCATGCCCTCTACAGGACGGGTACCACCGACATCTTCTGCCCCAGCCATGCCAAGAACATGCAGCTTTTCGATGGCATGAGGCTATTACATGTATTCCTGTCCATGATGGGGTAGATAAAAACAAGCAACTTTGACCCATGAGTAAAACTCCCTCCTGGAGGAGAATGCAGGCTAGGATTCTGAGAGAGAGAGAGAGAGAGAGAGAGAGAGAGAGAGAGGCTTGGGTACATCTTGGAATGGGTCGTTTAGCCAGGGAGCTGCTGAGGCGTGGCATGTGGCATTCTGGGTACTGAAGAGAAAGGACACACAGGGAATGGTAATGGGCTCCATGAACATGGAACACACGTTAAGTTGAGACTGAAGGCAGAGGTCAGGTCACCAAGAGCCTGGGATGCCAGGCTAAGACTTGTGGATCTCCTCTTGTTGGTGACAGGAAGCCCTCCAGAGGGTGTTAAACAGGTAGTGCCTTGGTCAACCAGGATCATAACCCTGGGCCTTTGAGGCAAGCTCAGGAGCAGCCAGGCATCTGTGTGATGATGCAGGCGGCTTCGAAAATCTGATCCAAAGGCAAGAAAGGACTCTCTGGGCCCTAGCAGAGTCTCTGCCACCAATCAACTCCTCTCCCAACTGGTCCACAAGGGGACCAAGGAGTCCCAGGGTCACCTTCTCTTGACAGCCTCTGACGTACACCTCTATGATTCCCCCCTACCCTCCAAGCCCAGCGCCTTTCAGCAGGTTCTGTGCCAAGGACAGATTTGATGGTGAGAAAATGGCCCACTGGAGAAATAAAATGCTTGTGTTTCTTCAGCAGGGAAAGCTGTTGGGGTTTTTTTATTATCATTATTATTATTTTTCTCTCAGCCAAACAAGTGACAGGACATAATAATATCATTTATTCTAACTTGCTCTTGCAAATCAGAACTTTTTAATATTTTCCTTTCAAATGAAAATGCCATTTATCATTATCAAATGAAGTGCTAATGAAAACAACATGTAGAAGAAACACATTCACACAGCAGAGCATGATGGAGCACCTTGTCAGCAGTCCATAGTCTCGCCGTTAATTTGATTTCTGCCAAAAATCACTTAAGTGAGACTTGGAGATTTTTTTTCCCTCTCTGCTCCAGGCCCTTCTACTAAGGTTTGTTTATTCCCCTCTCCTGAGAAAGTACTGAAATCCCCGAGCCAGTTTTAATCTGACTTTTCATGGAACTCCCATTGATTGCATGAGAGATGTGTGCATGTCCCGGTGCTGGAGGGCAGGGGGAGGGGTGGCTCTTGCCTATCTGTGTCTGGTGGGCTTCAACTGCATTTGTGTTTAGGTGTGCGTCTGTCTGTGTGTGTGTGCCTCTGTAGATGATTATGTGCTTATATCCATAAATCAGAAGGAAAATAATCATGTCCCTTTGTCCACCACTGTGAGCCCAGCATCTGGCCTATTGCTCAGCACATAGTAGGTATTCAATAAATATTAAAGAACAAATGCTAAGAACATTGTCATTGTGGTCATTTCACTCACTGGAACCCTGCAGGACAAAGTCGAACCAGAGGGCTTCCTAGGCTATCTGTCTTCCGCGAAGAGCTGGCGGTTTCTAAGCACGGGTCTTCATGCAGGTTGCAGGATGCTTAAGGACTGCGCCATCAGGACCATCCTCCACCAATATTTAAATGAGAATGGAGGACTTCTGGCCCCAGGTGACTTATGAGGCTTGCACTCAGTCACTAACCTAAAGACTGCCACTTTGGTCCCACCTAGGAGCACTGCAGCAAAAAGGCCTGGTGATTACAGCCAAGAAATCCCACGGGGGGCTTCTCGCCTGCCACGCACAGAATGGCCTCCCTGGCATCCTCTTGGGGTTGGGGCTTTTGAATGTCTGTTTGTTTGCATAAGCACGTGTTCTTTGTCTGTGTGAGGGCATATCGCATGTGTTTCTGTTTACATGGGTGGAATATAAAAATAGCCCTTTGAAAGTGCACACATTTATGGCAGTTAGTGCCTTCACAGTGCTGTGCTGCCCTCACTTCCCAGACCTTCACATGGTCCCCAAAGACCTGGTCCCTCTCCTGTCCTGCCTCCCCATGGCCCCTGGCAACCACTACTCTGTTTTATTTCTCTTTGAGTTTACCTACCTCTGGTGCCTTCATATACATGGAATAAACCAATGCGTGACCTTCCATACTGGCCCTTTTCATGGTGCACAATGTCCCCAAGCTCCTACTGTCTACTTGGATGGGGGAAGGGCTTCAGAAATGTTGTGGGGGGAAAGATGGATATCTGTGTACATGTGTTGTTGTTGTTGCTGTTGTTAATGGTAGTTGTTAGCTGTCACTGAACCAACTCTGACCCAGCACCCCCAACACATAACAGAATGAAACACTGCCTGCTTCTGAACTATCGTCTCAATTATTGTTATAACTGAGTCCATGGTTGCAGTCACCATGCCAGACCATCGCATGGAGGGTCTTCTTCTCTTTCACTGCCCGCTACTAAGCATGATGTTCACTTCCAGAAATTGGTATCTCCTGGTAACATGTCTAAAGGGTGTGGGACATGTGTGTATGGGTGTGTTTATCGGAGATATCTGGAACCACTCCTGTGTCCCTAGGATCTCATGCAAGCGCTGACAAAGAAGATCTCTTTGCAAGAAGAAAAAAAAATCTCATTCCTTTCTTCATTTTCTTCCTGGCCAGGCATTTTTGAGCACAGTTGTGCTGTCCAGGTGACTTTCCTCACTCTCCCCTTTGTGACCACAAAGGGGTGGCAATGTGTTGAAGTACTACTCATGCCAGGTAGCCTCCTTGACTTTGGTCGAAATTACAGGGCTCTCCTCTGGACTTGCTGCCTCTACGCTTCTCTCTCACTGCTTTGCCTGACTGTGAGGTCATTGTGAATGGACTTGTTTCTTTCCCTACTAGAGCGTGAGTTCCTCCAGGACAGGAGCTGTATCTGAACCTTTGTAGTTCCAGAGCTTAATGTGATGTTTAGCTTGCAGTGGGTGTCCCATACGTATTCGTTAGTGAATAAACAAATGAGTGAATTGTTAATAAAAGACACTTAATGGAGAGAATAGTCTGTAAGGCATGAGAGAGAACAGTTTTTCATTAACAAAAGCATAGATATATTTGTAAAAGAAAAATTTCAAATGTTGAAACTACTGTGGGTTGCTCTGGGGTAACTAGAGAAGCAAATTCATAGACACTTATGTGTGTAAGAAAGAGCTTTAAAGAGAGTAATTGTATATCAAAAAAAAAATCCCAGCCCAGTCCAGATCAAGTATATAAATTTGACATTAGCCCATATGTCTGACATCAGTCTATAAATTCCTCTTCAGACTCACGCAACACATGCAATGACGCTGAATGCAGGAAGAGCACAGGTCTGGGAGTGAGAAGTCTTGTGGATCCAGTGGCGGTGGAAGCATCTCAGCATTGGCGTGGGTCTCCACGTGGCTCCTCCAGCTCCAGGCCTCTGACTCCATCAACAGGGCTCCAAGCGGCTTGTCAGCGGGACTGTTAGAGAGTCTGTGCCCGGTCTCTAGTGAGCTAATTATTTCTGTTGTGCCTCGAAATGAGGCAATCAAGCTGTGTCCTGATTGACGGGCTAGACTTCACCCCTTCCTCAAGATTATGTGACTGCCACACACTGTTTCTCAACCTAGCTGCTATCTATGTATACACACATCTCTTTCTTTCATTTTCTAACTTTTTGTTATGAATTACATGATGGTTTACAAAACCATCACCAGGTGAGCATTGAAAAGTTCATACACACTTTGTTTCAACTCATTCATGGCAATGCCCCCTGATGTACAATCTCTAATCCCACTTTCTCCCTGTGTTTCCTGTTTCTATCCCTCCTTTTTTCTAATTGTTTTCCTACTTTGTCTTGGGTAAATGCTGCCCTTATCATCTTAAATTATTGATTATTAGCATGAAAGTGAGTTCAGTTCCAGAATTAAAGAATGCCTAAGGGCCATAGTCTTGGGGATTCCACTAGTCTCTATCAGACCTATAAGCCTGGACCCTTTTAAGATTTTAGGTTTGGTCTCATATTTTTCTACCATTCTATCCAAGAAACTGATCCTTTCAGAGCAGTTGGTAGTGGTAGTGAGGCACTGTCTAGTTCTTTTGGTCTCAGGACCATGGAGACAGGTGTTTGTGTCATCCCTGAGTCCATTTGACTATTTCTCTATGTCTTTTGATTTTCATCACTCTTCTTTACTCCAGATGAGGAAAGACCAATCTTTATGTCTTAGATGGCTTTTAAGACCCCAGCCAATACTCACAAAAGTAGGATACAGAAGATTATCTTCGTGAACTATAAGATGCCAACTGACCTTGGTGTCCCCAAAGACTATGATCCTGAGCCCCCAGGTGTACCAACTCATTCCCTCAAAATATTTGGTTATGTTCTAAGGATTTTTATAACTCTATACTCCCATGTGCTCCAGCACATTCATAGATAATATTGCATCAAAAGTAAATTCATATACAATTTCCTCCATCATATATATATGAAAATATACAAGTATATATTTTCTCACTCTCTCTCCCATACCTGTTCAGCAGGCATATATCTACCAGTAAGTCTTCTTTTTCATTAATCCCTTCAGTGCTACTTAAGCTTCTTTTTTCAATACCATTTTTAATTATTAAATACTGCTTTCTGAAAATGTTTAATGTTGACAGATTATTTTTTCACTTTAAAAATCATTTTATGGGGAGTTAGTATAGACAGCATATCATGCCACCATTCAATGACATCCAGCAGTATTGTACAATTGCTACCACACTTCGTTTCAAAGCATTCTTTTCCTTCCTGAACTCCCTGATGACCACTTCTTTTTCATACAGTGACTGTGTATTCTTTCCATCTTCTTTTTTTTTGGTTTTTGGAGCATCACTGCCCTCTGGTGGTGGGAGTAGGAGGCTCAGCCTTGCTGCTGGATTTGAACCTCCAACCCAGTGGGCCGCAGTCCCACGCACAACCACTACGCCACCAGGGCGCAGCCCTCCATCTTCTTGTAATGATTCCTGCATCACTCAGCACTTGCCCTGAGCCCACTGCTCAAGCTCAGTTCTGACTCAGCAGCTTTGGATGGGATTGCGAAGTTCAGAGGAGTATCTCTGTCTTGTGTTACAGGGTTACCATGAGTCAGCAAAATCTCGAAGGCAGTGGATTTCTTTAACATCTATGTGGAGAAGACAGACTCATCTTGCTCCCTCGGCTTAACTGGTGGGTTTGAACCACTGACCTATTGTTAGCAGTCCAATGCTTCACCCACATCACCACTAGGGCACCTATAGAACCCTTCACTATTTCAACTTGAGGCTTCAGTTCTTTCTTTAGTTCTTGCAGCTTGAGGATGTGAAGACTGTTCTTCTCTTTTGATTTGCTAACTCTAATCTTTGCATATTTCATTAAAATGCTTTACTCTGCCTTTGGCTATTTTCTGTTCAGCTCTTTTGCTTCATCCTTTCTTCCATTTGCTTTGACTCAAAAACAAGTTTCGGAGTTTCTTTTGACATCTACTTGGGTCTTTTCTTTCTCTCCGATCTTTTTAGTTACCTTTGCTTTCTTTGTGCATGATGTTCTTGATATTATCCCACCACCTCTCTAGTCTTCAGCCATGGTGCTCAATGGGTCAAAACTAATATGGAGATGTTTTCTAAGTTCAGGTGGAGTATACCAGAAGTCATATTTTGACTTTCATGGACTTATTTTAATTTTCTTTAACTTCAACCTGAACTTGCATATGAACAATTGATGGCTTGTTTCACAGTCAGCCTATGGTCTTGCTTTTGCTAATGATACTATTTCCATTGTCTCATTCCACAAGTCAAGACATTTTAACTTTTCTGTTTCCTACCTGATGAGGTTCGAGTTTATGGTCACAGTTTATATTGATTAAAAAGGATATTTGCAGTGAAGAAGTCATTGGATTTGCAAAATTTTATCATGACCCCAGCTTTGTTTCTATCACAATGGTCCTATTTTCCAACTACTGATCCTTCATCTTTATTTTTGACATTCTTATTCCAGTTGCCAGTAATTATGAATGCATCTTGATTATATGTTTGTGAATTCCAGCCAGATGAAGCTGTAGAATTCTTTAATTTTTTCATCGCTGATTTCAGTGGTTAGTGCAATTTTGAATAAGTTGTTGTGATCACCCTTACTCATAGGTATATAGATTATGTCCTATCATAAAGCAGCAATATACATTTTGAAATGTTCTTTTGGATGATGAACATGATAGCCTTCCTTTTTAACTTATCATTCACAACACAATAAAACATGTGATTGTCAGCTTTAACATGGCCAATACCAGGCTCACTCATGCCTGAGATATTGATCTTCATGTATTCTTCATTTAACCTTTGACAACTTCCAATTTTCCTAAATTTATACTTAGTTCTTCCCACAATCCAATTACTAATGGCTGTGTACAGGTGTTTCCTTTTACTATGAGTCATTACCCATCAGTAAGTGAAGGTCCTGACAGCTTTGCTCCATTCATGTCAGTAAGCTCGACTCTACTTTGTTTTTTGCTTGTTTGGTTTCTTTTAACCATTTTATTAGGACATAATCCAGACATCAGACAATTCAATAGTTCTGTTGTATCAAGAGGTGTCAAGCAGTTGTTATCACAATCCATTTCAAAACATTTTCTCCTTCTTAGACTCTTATACTCCTTATTTCATGTGCTTCTTCTAGGTGAGCTTAGTTAATGTCTCACTTAAATGCCTACTCATGTGAAAACAAGCTTTTAAGACCCCAGATTCTATTCTCGCTGATAGCCAGGCACCATCTAATTTCTTCACCACACTTTGCTGTAGCACCCCATCTTCTGTATTTCCTTCATGAGAGTATATCTCAAGCAGGGCCATGTCATAAGAAGTAATTTTTCTTAAATTGGAGCTAGGCTTAAATACAAGCCAAAAGTCCATTCCTATATCTGTTTTATATATGCCTCTGGTTCACCTTAGAGAGATCTTCATTATTTTATGTTAGAGAACATCTTCCTGGCGCATAAGGTCTTTCTGCTTGTAGGGTCATGGATATAGCCCATGGTAATATATTTTCAATGCAATTGAGAAAGGAGGATTAAACAAGTGCAGGCTGGATACAAATCACAATACATAGATTATTGACTCATACAGGTTAAAACCTTTCATGACTGGAGATTATTTACACAATCAATGGGAGTTAGTGGTTAAAACTAACTCAATGACATTAGACTCGTTTCTTCCAGATTAATACATAGCTTAATAAAGTGGGCCATTGAAGTAATAAGTAAATGGTCGTCTGCCTACTGATAGTTCAAAATTTTTCTGCTTCTTCACACACCATGTAGGTTCAGCCATAAGTCATCAGACTATAGATATATTTGAGGTAGAGGCCAGGTCACTCCAGGGCTCTCCGCATCATAGTTTTCCCTCTGGTATGGGCTTTGGAATATGTTGCACACCTCTAAAATTCAGGGTAAAATGACCCTGGGGCACATAGTCTGAGGCTCCAGGGGCTGTACAGAAACTCAGTCCAATGTGCCTTTTTAGGAGCACAGTACCAGGCATTCTTCCCCTTCAGAATCCATATAAGTATTGCTAGTCATTTTTCCCTTTGGAAGATTGGGCCTCCCCATCTTTCTAACTGAAATGCACTTTTCTTCTCTCTGAGACATGTTCATTTCCCTTCCCCCTATTGACTTGATTTTCCCATCAGTATCTCTAATCACTCTGATAGAAATGTTTATCGGTTCAGGGTGACCTCAGCACCTTTTCTCATGGCAGAAACTAAATGGCCCTCTTCCTTTGCCCCCACTTGACAATTTGATCCTGGTTGAAGTGAGATCTTCTCTGTCAGAGTGTTTTTCATGACAGATATAGAGAAGGGGTGGTGTATGCTTCATGGGCACCAGTCAGGCTCTCTGCTGAGCAGACTTGGTTAGCAGACTGCGTGATCTTCATCTGCATGCTTTTCTTTATAGTAGGGAACTCACACAATATTTGTCCGTTTGTGATTGAATAGTTGCACTCAGCCCAGTGATTTTCAGATCCCTCATATCATGAGGTGCTTCATGATTTCATCACTGAAACCATGTTTTTTAGGGATATGCAGCCTTCCATATTGTGTATGAATTTTTAAATTTATTCTTATATTGATGAAACCTTGGGCTGTTTCCAACTTCTTACTGTTGTGAACTGTGCTTGCTATTGTGAATCATATATGCCTGTTCATTATCTGTCTCTTTCTTGGAGGGGTCAGATACCCATATCATTTAGGGTATATGTAATTCATTGCTGGGTCATATGGTACTTCTATTGCCAGTTGTTTTAGGAATCACCATATCACTTTCCATACAGTTGTATGGATTTACAAGTCCACCAGTAAAGTCTAAGAGCTCCAGTCTCTCCATATCCTCTCCATCATTTGTGATTCACTTTTTTTTTAATTGGGCTTTGGTTATGGGTGTAAGATGATATCTCATCATTGTTTTGATTGACGTTTCATGGGTCTTTTGTGAATGAGAGTATTTCCTCGTGTGTTTAGTAGCCATTTGGGGGTTGTCCTTTGTGGACTGTCTATTCAAGTCCTTTGTCAGCCTCTTAAGAAGGTTATTTTTTTCTTATTGTGGTGTTACAGAATTCTGTAGATTTTGTAATTCATCCTCTGTCTGCTATGTCATTGTTGAAGTTATTTTCCCAATCTGTGCTCTCTCATTGTACTCTTTTGATGAAATCTTTTTGTTGTACATGGTTTATTTTTAATAGGTCCCAGGCATCTATTTTGTCTGCCACAATGTGTGCTTCCTTTGATACATCTGACAGCCCAGGTATGCTTTACACTCGGGCCCTTGGGTTTATTCCAATTTCCTCATTGATGTTTCTGATAGCTCTGGATTTTACTTTTAGATCTCTGATCCACCTTGAGTTTGTTTTTGTGCATGGGGTGAGGTATGGTTCCACACCCCTGTTTAAGTGTCTTCCAACCTGAGGTGCTCATCTTCTGGCACTAGGTCAGAGAGTGCTCCAGTGCTATTCATAAGGTTTCCAAAAGCTAACTTTGGAGAAGCACACTGCCTCTTCCTTCTTCCTCATCTCTTCTTAGTCAGGAAGTTACACTGAAACCTGTTCCTCTGTGACCCTGGTGGTATTTGATAGACAAGTAGCATAGCTTCCAGCATCACCGCAAAATGAAAGTTACCACAGCACAACAAGATGACAGACACATGAGACCCCATCACTTGTGAGGCATGCAAATTTGAATGCATTTCTACACTTCTCTATGGGCGTATTTCTTTGGACTATTGTGTGAAGTAAATTAGGTATATGTCAAGTTCTGAGAAAGGTGTTTGGCATATGGCAAGGATTCTATGCATTTACTGTGGCTGTTACTGTTAATAATGAGTGCTTCTACTTCCTAACTATCTCCTGAACTAACATGCTTCTCCCTCCATTCTTTGTACCACTTCCCTACATATAGCAATAGCTTCCTTCTTGATGCCCTACCTGTGTTCATGTGCAGCTTCTTTTATTCCACTCTGGCTCCAGAACCCTCTTTCCAAACCATGAATCTTGGGTCTGTCTCTTCTGTACTCTAAAACCACCCTTGTCTCTGGATGAAATCCAAGCTCACAGACATAACTCGCAGAGCCCTCCTGAAGCACTCCTTTCCTCCCCTCACCGTCTGAGCATCGCCACATTTGCCTTTTTGCTTCATATATCTGCCACCTTTTCCCAATTTCCCAATATTCTAATCCCTCTCGCTAGGAACCGTCTACAACCTCTTCTTCAGACCAGCTCCTCTGCTTCCCTCAAGCCTCTGTTCAGTCGCAACTTCTTCTGAGATGCTGTCCCTGCTTCGCAAAGCAGCAGTAAGAAGCCTCTTGCCCCCCGCCCCTCCCCCGGGGTCTCACATCCCCTGTGCCTCCTTGACATCGCACTGACCACATGATGCTCCCTTTGTCTTTGCGGGTACGTATCTGCCTCCCCTGACTGTGATCGCCTCCGACACAGACCCGCAGCCTAATACCCATCTTTATAGATAGATGTTCGATAAATCTGTCGGAAATGGGATTCAGCTGGAACCGCCCCAAGATTGCATTTTAAGAGCCAGAAAGCAAGAATAAAGTGGCTGCCTCCAACTTCTCCAAGAGCGGCTCATGCGTGGGCAAGGGGAGCATGAGATGTGCTTTTCTCACACCATCCTCTTCCTGCTGCCAGCCCCCTCCGAGCTGCGTGCGTCTCGTGAGCTGACTGCAGACGGGGTGGGCTTGGCAGTGGCTGGCTGGCTGTGTGCCCACCACCCGTGGGCGCCCAGGAAACACTAGCTGAAAGGAACTGAGCACCACCCAAGCAGTCCTGCCCTCCAACTCCTCCTGCTGTGCCTTAGAGACAGGAGTAGGAGGAAAGCAGAAGGTGAGTTAGTTACCTGAGCCTACAATCTGTCTGGGTCTCGATTTTCTCTACAAAATAGAATCAAGGCTCTCTACTGTAATGGCTGTCATTGGGATTCAAGTGGAGCATGCAGGCATACAGTGGCCACTCTCCACTCCTGCTGGACTCCTGTAAATTCTTGGCATCACCAGAAAAATAAAGATGGAAGGGAATGAGGAAAAATTCAACTTCAGAGAGCTGTTCCCTCCCCACCCACCCCACCCCCCATCTCAGTTCAGAGTAGGCCAGGAGGTGCTCTAAGGAACTGGATCATCTTTAAGAGTCACCCCACCCCCCACCCCGAGTAGCGAGCTGGGCACCAATTTGTAGTGGCTACAAAGTGGAGATGAGCATTTCACAAAACAAAGGACATATGTTATAGATGGGATGGGAGTTGAAATACAGTACTGCTAATGACGCCTAATATGTGCAGAGAGCACTTACTCCACACAGGGATGTGCCAGCCTTTCTATCCTTTTATTCCAGACTCAAAACAACCCTATGAGTATAGTTGAGTCTTATCATTTCGATCAATTGACTATCTAAGAAAACTCTGTCAGATGAGAAGGAGTCATTTGACCCAGGGTATCTGAGGTAGAGCCAGGATTTGAACCCAGAGTTCTTTTTCCTCAGTTGTCTCTTGGTCTTCAGCCTCCACCTGTTTTCTAGCCTCCTCTGTGTACCACCAGAGCTGGACACTGGAGAACTACATTCCTTACCTCCTATGCCAGTTGTGTTCCAGTCTGATTCTGCAACTGCAAAGTACTCAGGAGATGAGAAGACAGGGGGGGAAGTTTCAATATTTTTTCCTGCATTCTCAGAGTACTTTCCAGTTGCTAAACGAAGGGAGAAGGAGAAATACAAAAACAGGACTAATGAGGGAATTGGGCACTAATACACCCGTGGGGAGGGTATTGTTTATGCCTCCACAGGGAAAGGAGAGAAGCACCAGACTCCATCCTGGAGCACCAAGCCTTGAGGGCAACATACTGGCATGGAGCAGTGAACTAAGAGAGAGGACAACAAGGTGGGGCCCAAGCTGAGCTATGTTGATCCCCGCACCCGCCCCCCACCCCCACCGCCGAGAAGAATGTAATATAGAGGACCGCCCTGAATATATAGTTGGTGTGTTAGTTCAGGTAGACTAGAGAAACAAATTCATAGACACACATATGTATATAAGGGAGAGGTTTATATACAAGAGGAATGAAACATTGAGAAAGCATCCCAACCCAGTCCAGTCCAAGTCCATAGGTCCGATATTAGCCCATATGACTGATACCAATCCATTAGTCCTCTTCAGACTCACGAAGCACATACAATGATGCCAGGACAATCACAGGCAAAGTCTTGTGTATCCAGTGGCAGTAGAAGCATCTCAGCACTGACTGGGGTCTCCCTACGGCCTCTCAAGCATCTCAGGTCTGGTTTTATCAGGGTAAGCCCATGGGGCTTCTCCTCTGGCTCCTCCAGGACTCAGGGTCTATCAGCATGCTATCATCTTGTTTTGTCAGTTGAGTGTCCCAAGGGACTGAATCTTGTGGCTTGTCAGTAAATGTCTCCAAGAGACTGAATCTATAGTCTCTCACCTACACAGGAGAAATATCGTGAGATTTCCTAGAATTTCCTAGATTTCCTAGATTTCTCAGAGAAAGCCATGCCCACACAGAGGTCTCATTGGCCATCTCCAGATTGACAGCCTAGACTCCACTCCTACACTCCCCATCATGAAATTGACATGAGAACATGACTGCCACAGCTGGGGAGAGTGGTGCATCTGTCCAGACCACATGGATGCAAACTGAGAGAGAAAGAAATAACCTCATCATGACCCACCAAACCCCAGGGATGACATGCCTGCTAGGATCAACCAATACACACAAAAGACCATTGGGCTGGCTGCACCACAGGTATGGCATTCTTTCACTGACCCATAGTGCTAGGAGAGACCGCACTGGAGACACTGTTCAGAAAGTGTGTTTGCACTGTACCATGCACAGTGGGTGAAGTTCAAAGGGAAAACAACAGGACAGCAAAGTAACCACGTCCCTGAGGAATTCTGAAAATAGACTTCTGACTTGGGGAACAGGGCTTTGCATCTCATCAGACCCGATTGGAAAACGCTCATAAGGGTCAGCAAACAGACCTCAACCATCTATCATTTTGTTGTTGTTGTTGTTGTTTGTTTTATTTCTTTCACTCTCTATCCATGTAAGATAGGACAAACAATCCCGAGGAGAAAACAATGGAAGTGAGGGGACAAGGCCGAGGAGGTGGCACGGAGGGGGAGCCAACAAACTCAGGGATAAGGGGACAGCAAAAGATCTAAAATTGATGGCAAGGAGGGTATATAATGCCTAATAGGGTTTGAACAAGTGCAATGTATCCAAGGGGAATTACTGAGAGCCGAATAGAGGGTGAGCATGATAGAGATAGGAGGAAGATGAAAGGAAACAGAGGAAAGAAATAGGAGGCAAGAGCTACTTAAAGATGTACAGCTATAGACATATACATAAATATATTAATTTATAATGAAAGAGATAGAGGCCAATGTACATATAATTATATTTTAAGTATTAAGATAGCAGACAGGCTTTGGGCCTCTACTCAAGTCCTTCAATAACACAACACTTTGTTCTATAACCTAGAATTCTTTGATTTTCACCTTCCCAACATGATTGTTGAAGACAAATTGGGTATAAAAGCAAATTTGGTGAAGAAAGCAGATGGTGCCCAGCTATCAAGAGATTCAGCACCTGGGGTTTTAAAGGCTTGAAGTTCAACAAGCAGTCATCCAGAAGGATAGCAAATAACCCCATGTGGAAGAAGCACTCTAGCCTGTGTGATCATGAGATATCAACAGGATCCAAAAGATCTAAAACAAACAATTATATCAATGGGAAAGAGTGGGGTTGGAGTGGAGACCCAAAGCCCATATGAAGACAGTTGGACATTCACCACCACCACCACCAAAGAGTTACAAGGAAGGGACAATGCAAACAGGGTGCACTATAAGCACCAGCAAGACACACATCATTCATCTAGCTCATGAATTCTTCCTACCCCTACTACCATGACTCAGTTCTACCTTACAAATCCAGCTAAACCAGAGTACAGATAATAGCTCTCGATACATGGAATTCAGGACAGATAAAACCCTCAGGAACAGTAGTGGGAACAGAGATGTTATGAAGGTGCAGGGATGGTGGGACAGGGGGAAGGGGGAGAAATGGGAAGCTCATCACAAAGTTGGATATATAGCCACCCCTTCCAGGGGAACAAAAAACAGAAAGGTGTGTGAAGGGAGACATTGGAGAGTGTAAGACATGAAATAACAATAATATTATCTAATTAATCAAGGACCATTTGGGTGGGTGGGGGTAGAGGAGCTGATACCAAGTGCTCAAGTAGAAAGAAAATATTCTGAAAATGTTGATAGTAATATATGTACAGTGTGCTTAATACAACTGAATGATGGATTGTTACAAAATTTGTAAGAGCTTGCCAGTAAAATGATATTTTAAAAAAGATTGAAGCCATTTTCACTAATTCCAAGAATGCCCATGGGGGTGCTAGCTCCTCTTTTTCTCTTTTACTGCTCCAGACCTACAAGCAGTCCTGACTTCCTTGCAGTAACTGATCTCAGAGCAGACTCACTTTTGCTCTCCAGACCATTTAATGCTTTGAAATCATCTCTGGCTGCTTGAGACACCTAGAGGTTTGTTTCAGAGTAGACACTGACTGACAAAGTATTGCTTTTACTATTCACTCCTTCCATCAGAGGCACTGACTAGTCAGCGTCAATGTCAGCCAAGGAGACTGAAAGCTACCCTGAGACCTCCATGGACCACTAGCAATCCATTAGGGAAACTGAGGTCACGTCTTTTGGGTCAACACCAAGAAAGAAGGATGTGTGGGTCAGAGTCTCCTGACAAGTGTCCAACAAGCTAGACGTGGGCTGTGAGAGCAGTTACAGAGGCCATCCATTATTGAGGATGAATCCAAAGCCTTCCTGGGAGCTTCAAATGACTCAGGGCTGCAGGGTCGCCAGATAGCTTTAAGCCTGGCAGGCAAGCCGGCTGGACGGGCCACAGGTTATCTTTTCCCTGCTTCCTGTTGTTGTTGTTGTTGTTGCTGTTGTTGTTGCTGTATCATCAAGTTGATTCCAACTCTACGTACCAAACTGCCTCAAGGGTATCCTGGGCTGTGTATAATCTGTGTGTATGGATTGCCTGGTCTTCTCTCCCACAGAGTTGCTAGTGCTTTCAACTCATCAACCTCTCTGTTAGCAGCCACGTAGTTAACCACTGTGTTACTGGGGCTCCTTCCACGACCCCTAGAAGCCCATGCACTCATGCTTTGTTGGCTGCTGTCTTCCTTTAGGAACCTGAAGCTTTCAGAATTTGACATAGAGTTACATCTCTTAGCAGTTCTGTGGGTCACTTAGCCTTCCCACCCAAACCTCCATCTCCTTTTTATATAAAATAGGGACTACCATGCCCATGGCACACCTGTGAGGATCGGGTGAGATGGCGTATGCAAAATACCTAGCTCAGCTCCTGGACCGGTGCAGATGCTAGGCATTCCCATCTTCCCCTCCTTGTGAACCCTCAGCTTCCCTACTTAGCTAGTCCCCATGTTCTAGATGGGTATCTCTCAAGCTCCCTGATGAGGTCTAGGAAAATAAAGACCACGGCACAGCCCTCTTCACCTGCTTCATTAATACATATGCATAGGCATTCTTATAAATGCCTTTCGCCGTAAATAAACTTTCACACTCATATTTTTTTAAAAGATAAAAAGAGATGAGAAAAGAGAAGCCAGGCCCCTCCATTCGGCTGGTGTCTGCTTATGTTGAGGAAGATAAATGTTAATCTAATTCACTCATCTTTCCCTCCCTCCCTTTCTCCCACAAATATTTATTTTCCAGACCTTGAAATACAAAGATAAAGAAGATACAGTTCTTACCCAGATTCTAATGCAAACATCGTGTCGCTCGGTGAGGACAGCAGGTGCATGGAACGATGATAACCATACCAGAGCCCAGTTGTGTGCTGCAACAGGAAGAAGCTGTGACTAGGAAGGGGGTTTGGGAGCGGGCTTGGGGGGTGCGGGGCTGTGGAACTCCAGGAAGACATTGTTCCTGGGCTAGGTCATGAGGGAAGGGTGGAAACTAGCGACGTGAAAGAGCCAGAGTAGGAAGAGGCCATAGCGTAGAAGGGACACAGACAACAGGGTCCGCAACTCAGATCTTCCTCGACCAGGAGATGCAGGGTCTCTCGTGGCCCCTACATGGAACTCAATTTCCTCTTCTGCAAAGCGGGCAACGTTCTCACGGCTTTGGGGCACTATAGAGAAGGCCTGGTGTAAATAAGTAGATGCCAATGAGCAGCGGCTTCTTCCCCCTTCACCATGACAGTCGCTAAAGGAACGGGAAGCTGGTCCTTATCCACGGGGAGCTGAACTACCTCCTGAAAAAGCTTTGTTAGCTTCTGAATGAGGAACAGCTAGCTCCCCGCCGTCTCCATTGACTGTGGTTTCTCCATAGACCTCGCTAGGAATTACAAGCTAAAAACACCAAACAATGAATGCGATACTTCTGGCCAACCTCATCTCTGAGGTCAGAACCCCCGGGGCCACGATCAGACCAGGAGCCACTGCCTCCCAGAGGGTGCTGAGCCCCTCCCAGCCCCCCTCGCCACAGCTTTCTCTTTTCTTTCCTTTCTCCTTTCCCCCAGATTTGCTGCCCAAGCAAAAACCACTCCTGACTCTCGTCCATTTCCGAACTGAACAAGCTCCCGAACTTGTCAAACATAAATGCAAAATTATGAAAAACAACTAGAAGTGAAAACTCCGGTTATTAAAATGTATGGGGACTAATTATCAATCTGATGATACCGTGAGTGAAAAAGAAAGAGACGCGCTTGGGTAAACGAGAATCTTTTAAAGTCATTAATATACATGTGTTTATTTTTCCTCGTCTGCACTGGAAGCCGCAGCAGGGCTGTATTGTCTAACAAATTAGAGGGGTGACAATGCCATGGTCAGCCCAGTGTGGGCTGTCTCTCCACTCATTCCTGCCAAATTAAAGCATCGGCACCCTCCCCCACTGCAGGCCACAGGAAGGTGTGATACAAATACAGATTCCTCGAGGGAAGAGTTCACCCTGCAGGGAAGCCTGCACGCTGACCAGAAGATGATTCAGGACAGAGAGGAACCGGGTCGCTCTCTGGAAACTGCAGTTCTAGAATGGAGGGGCAGCCAAAGGAGAAGCTCTGCCAAGCAGAGGGGCGCCAATTTGGGGTGGTTGTTTTCAGTTTGGGTGTTCCTTCTGAGAAGTGAGGCTTTCTCTGCCATCCACTCCGTTCCCCCCAGAGCGAGTCCTCATTTACCCCTCACGGCACCACTGCCCTGAACCTCCACCCCCAAGTAACGCTACCTCCTTGAGACTTGGAGCTCCCATCTGCAAAATGGGCCTAATATGGGTGGAGAGTTGAGACTCTAGCAAATACAACTGGGCACCTAGCATGTCCTCAACTGATACTCAATCACTATGATGGTCAGGAGCCTGGAGATGTGGTAGGTACGGGTTGGGCTGCCAACCTTCAAGGCAGTAGTTTGAAACCATATGCCATCCTGAGGGGAAAGGAAGAGGTTTTCTACTCCCATAAAAATGTTCAGTCTTGGAAACCCATAGGGGCAGTTTTCTCTCCTCTGTCTTACAAGTAGGAGTCCGCTTGATGGCAGTTGGTTGGGTTTTCTGTGACTGCTAAGAGCTTGGATGCATTGGGCTGTGAGCTGGGCTGTTATCACAAGGTGTAGTACAAACATACCAGCTATCCAGCAGGAGGATCTTTCTGCTCCTGTGAGGACTGACAGTCTTGGAAACCCACAGGGCAGTTTTACTCTGTCCATAGGGTGGCTATGAGTCAGAACTGACTTGATGGTAGTGAGCTTAGTTAAGTTTCAATCACTGTTTCTATTGCCTACCTTGGGGTTAAATTAAATCATATAAAGCATATTAAATAATGAATAAAGTCATCCCCTGAAAACATTATCTAAAATTATAAGAAGAAAAAATCTGATTGTAATGTAAAGTTTTTCCCTCTAAGAAGACCACCCTCGGGTGGCTGGGGTGGCTGACTTCAGAATGCAATCTCTCTCAAGATTCCAGCAGAAGGAGTGGAGACCCAAAGCCCATCTGTAGACAATTGGACACCCCCTCACAGAAGGGCCACAAGGAAGAGAAGAGCCAGTCAGGGTGCGGGTGCGGTCTAGCACCAGGGAAGCATACAACTGTCCTCTAGTTCTTTAATGCTTCCTCCCCTCTCCCCATCCCCCACTATCATGACCCCAATTCTACCTTACAAATCTGAACACACAAAGGCATGTACACATGCAGAAAAGCTGGAAACACAAGGAATCCAGGGCAGATAAACCCCTCAGGACTAATATTGAGAGCAGCGATACCAGAGGGGAAGGGGAAGGGGTGGGGGCGAACCGATTGCAATGATCTACATAAAGCCCCCTCTCAGGGGGAGGGACAACAGAAAAGTGGGTGAAGGAAGACATCAGTCAGTCATTAAAGACATGAAAAAATAATAATTTATAAATGATCAAGGATTCATGCGGGAGGGAATGAGGATGGGGAAGGGCGAGAAGAAAATGAGGAGCTCAAGCAGCAAGATGTTTTGAGAATGATGATGGCAACAAATGTACAACTGTGCTTGACACAATAGATGGCTGTATGGATAGTGATAGAGTTGTACGAGCCCCCAATAAAATGATCTTTAAAAATCATGGGAACAGATTTTTACACGATGCATAGACCTCTTTATCCCCAATTAAAAGTCATTAAGACCTCAATTAAAAAATTAAAAGTCAGGAAACATCAAACCAGGTATCAGATGAACCAGATGAACAGCACACACACACACACACACACACACATAAGATTCCTGCAGGAACTTTGTCATGATGGTACATTTGGAGGAGGTTTAAGTATCCGTAGTTGTGTATATGATTCCCATCTTGCAATGTTACATAGCCAACCTTGCTGGGTTTTTGGTGAAGCTTCCACCAGGAGCCACTTCTTTGGACTTGAAGTTGTGGTTGTTCCTATTGGTCCCCGTCATTCTCTCCTACCTGAGAGCAAGCTCCTGGAGGGCAAAAACTGAGTCTCATCATACTCTGGGACTTAGAGTAATAAAGAAAAACAAATGATATGCATGATATATCCAGGGTGCAGTACAGCACTGATGAAACACACAAATATCTTCTAGTTCTTTACTATTTCCTCCCCCCACTAGTATGGCCTTAGTTTTGCCCCACTAATCTTGCTAGACCTACGTGTGTATAGTTGCATAATCAAGATCTTTTGATGCACGAAATCCAAGCTAGATAAGCCCCTTCAATACAGTAATGAGAGTAATGACTCTGAGGCCAGGGGAAGGGTGGGGGGAGTAGGGAAAGGAGAACTGGTAGCAATGATGAAGGAATAAACCCACTGGAGGGGACTGAACAACAAAATTGTAGGTGCCTGGATACATTGGATGATGTAAGATATGGCAAAAATAATAATATATAACATATTAAGGGCCCATGTGGCTGGTAGGATGAGGAAGGAAGGGATTAAGGGTATCTGATATTAAAGAGTTCAAGAAGAAAGAAAATACTTGAAAATGATGACAGAAATTGTACAATTATGCCTAATCTAGTGCAACTATACATTGTATTAATATTTGTAAGAGTGCCTAATGCAATGTTAGGAGTTTTTTTAAGTCAACATTTAAACGTGAATTTACTCTGGGAAGGCACAAAACTAACCAATTAACAACCACAAGCTCATTAAACTTTATTTTATGGAAAGAAGAAAAATCACATAGTTTTATAGACAAAGAAATACAGGCTCAGAGAAGTCAAGCCCATTATCCAGAAGTCACACATCCAGTGAGTGGTGGTCCTGATCAGAATCCATGTCTGTCCGCTCCCAAAGCCTATGCCACTCCAATACCTTAACCTTAACCACTGCATTTTAAGAGAGGGAAAAGAGGGCAGGAGAGAGTCAGGGAAGAAGGTAGGGAAGAAGTGAAGTTGTTGCACTTTCTCATCTCTATGTCGGGGCAGAGACATCATTTAGCTGCCGCTCCAGGTATCAGAATGAAAGGTGGCATCAGCCTCACCAACACAGGGAAAGTGAAGGCAGTAGCAGTAAGGAGATATGATCAGTAGGGCGCATCTTCAGAATGTGTTCACTTAGTGAAGGAGGAAGTGTTAAGAGAGAAGATTTTCAGTGTCCCTGGACACAGCAATCAAGAAATCAAATGACATATTGCATTGGACAAATCTGCTGCAAAAGATCTCCCCAAAGTTTTAAGATGTACAGATATTATTTTGATAAGTGAGGTGCACCTGACCTAAGTCACAGCCTTTTCAAGTTCATGTGCATGGGAAAGCTGGACAATAAAAAGAGAAAACAGAAGAAGAATAAAGGCATTAGAATTATAGCATTGGTGGAGAATATTAAATATACTGTGAGTTACCTGGACAGAGAAATCAGTCTTAGAATAAATACAACCAAAATACTCCTCAGTCGCAAGGATTACATGATTTAAGCTTGCTTACTAGGGCACATCATTAGGAAATGCCAATCCCACCATGTGTGGAAAGCAGGTCAGTTAAAATAAGGGCAATTCATCCTTGAAGAGTTGATTGACAGAATGCCACAATGGACTCGGCCTTACCAAAGATGATGTCAGTGGCTCAGAACTCGGCAATATTTGTTCTGCTATATGAGGTTGCCAAATTAGGCAGAGTCAACTTGCGATAACTAACATCAAGGAAGAGGATGGATGGATGAATGGATGGATGGACGGACGGATGGATGGATGGATATATGAATGCTATTGACTGAAATGCAGGCTGTGAATCACCTTAATCATCACCATTATCATTATAGGAACCGAGAAATAACTGTATGACAAGCAGTGGACTGAGTGCTCTTTATACATTATACCACTCAGACATTACAACAACCATATAAAGAATATATTGTTGCTTCCATTTTAAAGATATGGCTACAGAATTACTAGACTTTATTCAAGTCCAGTTCTTGAGAGCTGAATTATCAGTCTGCCATCTGACCTGCCAATTTTGGCCAGTTTCTAAAGCCCCATGAGTCAACAGCTTATATGTAACCTAGCATTTGTGAGTTCATCAGCCCTTACAGCCATGTGAGTCAGAAATCTCTTATCTAACAGCTGATCCACAGATTTGGGACTTGTCAACCTCCACAATTGCAAACCTTGAGATAAATTAATATTCCTCTCCTCTCTCTTCCTTTTCCACTCTCTCTCCTTTTCAATCCTTCTTCCTCTCTTTACCAAAAGATAGATGATATATAGATGATGATGACAATAGATAGATAGATAGATAGATAGATAGATAGATAGATAGATAGACAGAGAGATAGAGAGATGAGAGGGTTATTCAGTGGTTCTACTTCTTTTAAAAACCCAGCATGGAATGGACATGGGAGGGAATCTCAGGGAGAAGGCTATGGGGTGTATGTCCTGTAGGGTCTTGGGGAAAGGAGAGGGGGAGAAGGGTGTGGTGAGCAGACAGCACCATGTACAGGGGAACAACTAGAGAATTGAAACCAGCATCCAAGAGGGTGAAGAAATCCTGTATTAAAGCAATACCAATCTAGTTGAGAGGAAATACTAAGAGGTAGAAGAAGGGGGGAAGTGATAATGGAGCAGAAGGAAGCAAAAGGAACAGAGGTAAGCACTAGGAAACAAAGGCATAGATAGGGGTATTGGCAGAGGTATATATTTATGTAACTACATTAATCCATAAAAAGAGATGCATTGGACTACGTGCATATATTTATAAGGCAATACATTAAGGCTGACAGCAGGCCTTAGGGCTCAGCTCATACTCTCCCTCAATACAAGAACACTTTGTTCTAACAAATTAGCACTTTGTGATGCCAATCACAAAATTGGTGCATAAGCAGATGTGGTGAAGACAGAGAATGATGACTGACTATGAAAATATATGACATCTGGGGTCTTAGAGGTTTGAAGTTAAACAAGCAGCTATCCAACAGTAAAGCCACAAGCCCACATGGAAGAAGCATACCAGTTGGTGCAATCATGAAGTGCCACTGGGTATCAGAAGATTCACACACAAAAAAAAAACCCAATAAGCAAAATGCACTAGTGAGAATGAGGGGAGTTGAAGCAGAGACCCAAAGCCCATCAATGGACAATGGAACATCCCCGCAGAGAGGGGTCCCTGGGAGAGGATGAGTCAGTCATGGTGCAGTGGAGCACTGATGAGTCACACAATATACTTCTGATCCCTTGAGGTCTCCTCACCCCCCACTATCATGAGCCCAGTGCTGCTTCCCACTTTGGACTAGACGGGAGCATGTATATAGGCATATGCAAGAGATAGCTCTCAGGACACAGGGAACCCAGTAACAGGAATGGGAATAGTGATACAAAAAGGGTAGGGGGAAGGGGAGGAAAGGGGTACTTATCGCAATGAATGGCCCCTAACCGCACACTCCCATCCAGAGAGAAGAACAACAGAAACCAGAGAGGGAGGGAGACAACTGTAGGTTGAAATATAAGAATAATAACAATCTATAATAATCAAGGGGTGATGAGGGCTGGGGGAGGGAGAGTTAAAAAAAAAAGAGGAGCTGCTCCCAAGGGCTCAATAGAAAATAAATGTCTAGAAGAGAATGATGGCAATATATGCACTAATATGTCAGACACAATTGATGTATGGGTTGTAGCAATAGTTGTAAGTGCCCCCAATAAAATGACCTCTAAAAAAAAAAAGAAGCCAGTATAAGACAGTGAAAATTGTAACTCTGTCTTTTCCTAAGAATCCTCCCTTTTAATTGATTGACTAATACCTAATTTATCAACTAAATTGGGTGGGGACTGGGTGGCTAGAATATCGCCTTTTAAAATACCCTATTTGGAGCTATACAAATTAAAAACAACTTGAACCTTATAATAAGTGTTTACAAGTTCCTTCTAACTGAAATTTAATAAAACTTTAGCTGATCCTTTTAATTAATATGTTTCCTGGCTACTCCTTCATGCCCCCCTGAAATAAAGAGGTGAAGGGGCCCTCATTCCTTCATGTTTGTTCCAGAATCGCAATCCCGGCCTCCTGGAACCTGATCTAAAGTCTCTCCCAGCCACCTCTCCCAGATAGTTTAGCAAGTGTGTCCCAAAACAGAACTCAAGTCATCCAGAAATTCTTAAGGTTGGCAGAAAGACCAGCATTCCCCTCCCTAGTGCATTTGGATTTCTAATGTTCACCTGAAACCCACTTTCTGCTCTGTTGACTTAAAGACTCATCCTGGCAGGCCTAGGACCTCTGGCCTGCACCTACTTGGAGCCCTGGCCCCTGGAGAATGATCAGAATTGGGTAAATGCAGCTGTTCTTTTGAAGGAGTAAGTTGAGGGCACTTAGCGAGTCGGTTTCCTAATGAATCTTTTCAGGTCTAGATGAAGGCTGTTTCATTACTATGGAACTTGGCTTGATTTGGAAATTAATGTGGTAATTTACAGCCACTCTGCTAGGCGAGAAGATTAAAAGAGAAGTAGAAAGAGAGAGTGAAGAAGAGAGGGAGTGAATGAGGAGAGCAAGACCTATGCAGGAGCAGACCCTGAGGCCTGAGGCCTGAGGAGGACGGTGTATTTGGAAGACTGGCCCAGGATACCATGAAGATGACTTCTGCCAGGCTGGGGCTATGACAAAACACTTCTCACAACAGGGAAATCCTCACAACACATCCAGAAATCATGGCCCAGGTCCTTTGGGCTCTTTAGTAGAGTGAATTTACCCAACACATTTTTCTTCCTACTACTGTACTTCACTAACTTCCAGCATTCACTTCTAACTATCACTACTGTCACCTTGCTCATGATTCATCAGTACTATTATCTACTTTATATTTTTTCTTTAAAAGTGTCTTGGGTTATGCCTTAAATAAATTTTATGCAAACCCTAAACAGAGGTCCCCAGGTGGCACAAGTGGTTTGCACTCAATTATTGACTCAAAAGTTGGCCGTGTGAACCCACCCAGCAGAGTACCATGGAAGACATGCCTAGCGACTTGTTTCTGTCAAGATGACAGGTATGAAAACCGTATGGAGCAGTCTGTAGAGTAGCACAGACTGGAGTTGCTATGAGTTAACATCTAATTAGTAATGGAATATTTGTTTTTCCATCACAAGCAAAACAAATCAATGAGACGTACCAGGAAAAGTAAGTGTAAAGTTATTACTATTGTTCAGTATCATGGAGTCAGTTCCAACTCCTAGTGATGCGTTGTACAGTAAGGTGAAACACTGCCCGGTCTGGGACTATCCCTACAATGGTCCTGTGTTTGAGCCCACTGCTGCAGATACTGTGTTGAATCCATCTTGTTGAAGGTCTTCCTCTTTCTTGCTGACCCTGTACATCTCCAAACATGATATCCTTCTCCAGGATGCTGATCCCTCTGGATAGCATGCTCAAAGAATGCGAAAGGAAGTCTCACCCCCCTTACCAGTACTAAGGAACTTACGTATAAAAATCATTACATTGAAAATAAAGCTACTCAGTTCTAGAGAGGCTCTTGGTAAGCACAGACTCTGAGTCTGAAGTCTGCCTGTTTGGTAAAAGGGGGGATTGAGCAGGTGTTAGAGATGATGAAGACATGAGAGCAAAAAAGTGAGGTGCACACTCAGAATGAAAGGGGAGCCCAATGGAAATCACTTCCTCATTCTGTGATTCAGTGCTGTTTAATGCTACGACCTTTGCATTTTATTTATTTACCAAATATTTACATCGCAAGTACTATGTGTCAGACACTGTTCTAAATGCTCTGGAAACATTAACTGGTTTAAAATCCTTTGAAGTCATAGAACTATGAGTCAATATGAGCAAAATCAGCACAGCATTATCCCCATTTTAGAGGTGAGAAAACTGAGACACAAAGAGGCTCAATAACTTGCTTGTACCCACCTTCAATTCACCTAAATTCTTCTGTTGATCATTCTGTCCTATGATGAGTTAGAGTGTCCCAAACTACGACAGCCACTGTCCAGGACAGGGAGCCCTGGCAATAGGGCAGTGTGCAGACCGAGAGTTCTGGTTGCACACAGATTCCTCAGGGACTAAAGCAAGACGAGTGGTGGCCAGAACGGGCACCCACTATGGGACCCCTTCTCCAGGAACCTCCAGTGGCTCCGTGCGACCCTGAGTGTTGGTTCTATGAGTGGTGAGTAGGAGAGAGTTGGATGCCGATCCTGAGAATAATTTTTAAAAGGATATAAGAAAGCGGTTTTTTTTGTTATCTTTTTGTATGCTTTTTTTATTTATAGAAATATACCACAACCCCCTTGGAGCTTCTGCCTGCCTCTGATAAATGGTCTTGGCCGAAGTCTCTGAATAGTGTTCTGAGGCCCAGACAGGGTCTACAGTTGGAGATCAAGTGACTTGGATCTGCGGAGGCACCAGACACCCTTGACACAGAGAGCAGCCATGGTGGATGCAGCTGGGGCTTACATAGAGAAGAAGGGCCTTCTGCTGAGTGCTTCTGGAATCAGCAGCCTGTGTAAGTGCAGGCAGGGCCCTAAGGGATCCCACTCCAGCAGTTCCTCCAGGGATGCTCCAGGCCTTCTTCTGGCATGGGTGAGTAAGGCAGCTGGGAAAGGTGTGAGGGTGATAAGAAAGAATTGTTGCTGCTGTTGCTGTTAGTTATGGGAGCTAATTCTGACTCCTGGTCACCCCATATTAACGTGGGGTTTTCTTGAATGGAACCCCAACCATCTCAGAAACTCACAGGGACAGTACTACCTTGTGCCGGCATGGACTCAACGGCAGTGAGTTTGGTTTTCTGGAATGGTCATGGAAGCAGATGGCCTCACCTGTCTTCCACAGTGGGTTGGGTCTGCCATTCCTCAGAGTCCCCATTGAGCAGGAGCTATTGGTGCCACTTTTGGAGCAGAGGTGACACTTTGGAAGCATTAGTGTACTACCCTCTGGCGTCTCTACCATGATGGGCCTCGCTCACCCAGATAAACAGTGAAAACTGGGAATCTTTCAGAGGAATTCCAAGAGAAAAATGAAGTATTATGTAGCCTCTGGCACTTAAAAACATTGAGGGTTTGGTCCTAGCAAAAACTAAAAATATTTGTGTTTGTTTTTTTATCTAACTAGTGGGAGCAAGGAGTAAAGGATCAGAAGAAGGCCAGATCTTCAACAGCAAAATAAACCATCCTCTGCAAACCTGGCATGGCGTGGGAGTTAAAGTTAAGACCTGCTATCAGGTTAGGGTTAAGGTGAAAAAAAAATTTTTTTAATTAAGAAGACCCTGCTATCATAGCTACCCTTTGCTGAACACTTTGTGCCCAGCCACTTATCGAGCGTTTTACAAACACAATCTCATTTAATCTGGATAATCCTGAGAAGGGTGTTATTAATACCCCCATTTTTTTTTTGAATAAGGTAAGGGAGGGAGATTCGGTAACAGTAGACCAAGGTCAGGAGGAGATTTGAGTCTTAGACTCCAAGATAAACATCGCAGGCTTACATAAATCAAGACCTAATCTAGTAACCAGCCCGGGATCCTGGATAATAATCAAGGGTAATGATCCCATCCAGACCCTGACAGGCACATTGAGGGTAGCTTCTAGAGGCCAAAGAAGTTGGGAGGGCAAATAAAACTGCCCAACCCCCACAAGGGTTAGACTATGGGGGACCCATAGGGGATCTCTTTGGGCCTTACTCAGACCAGGCCCCTACTCCCACTTTCAGATTCCACATCTGTAAATAATGCAGCTCACTCATCCTCAGGTGGGACTGAGGCTTGCCTCACCTGCTAGGCTGCTCAGAGACCCTCTTAACTGCCAGAGGCTCAAAGTACTATCCTCACCAACTCATCTGAGGGTCAACACTCCCCTCCCAATGCCCACCCACCGCTTTCCCAGAGAAAAGCTCAAAGTGGCAACAAGACTATCTACACCTCTCTGACCCCTTGACTCTTAGAGAGGGCTCAGTTCCCCTCTTTACCTTTCCCCTGCCCGTGCCATCCAGACACAGCCACCCCCGAAAGAGGCGATGAGACCACATGAATCTGTAGTCTGCTGGCTAGGGTACTAGGGTCCTCTTCTCCTCAGAGGCATCCAGCCCAGAGCGGAGTTTAGCTGGTTACCCTCTGCTGGGTGGCCTTCAGTAGGGAAGTTATTTTCTCTTCACCTCAATTTCCTCATCTGCTAAATAAAGGGTTGTAACCTCTGAACATTGACGCATGGTGTTCCCTTCGCCTGGCAGAGCCCTGGGGACGTACTGGCTGCTAACCCTAAGGCCAATTGTCTGAAACCACCAGCCACTCTGAGGGAGGAACACCAGGATTTCTACTCCTGAAAAGAGTTGCCCTCTCAGAAACTGTTAGTTCTACCCTGTCCTCTAGGGTCCCCATGAGTTGGCCTAGACTTGATGGCAGTGAGTCTGAGAGAGTCTGAGTTCCCCTTGTCTCCATGTCCTTTTTCTATTTCTTGGCCTCGCTAACTCCTGTGTCTTTCTAGACTCACGTATCTGCTTTTATTCGAGGACTTTTCTACTCATGCCCACCCATCTTCTAGCTTCTATCCCAGACTCTGCATATCTTTCCTCTCTGCTCTCATTATAACAATAATCGTTGTAGCATTTTTCTCAGAAGCACTTACTATATATGCCAGACCAGGTGATAAGCACATGCCATGTATTTATTTCTCAACACCATAAAACAGAGAAAACGAAAATCAGTGTCCTGATTTTACAAATAAGGAAATGGAAGGAGGAGAAGTCAATGAATGACTCCCAGTCATCGTGCAGGTATGTGGCAGAGAGGCCATCTGAACTCCTGCCTGGGTCCGGAGGGTGATGACGAAGTCCAGTGAAGAATCGTGAGGGCAGTCGTTTTGCCTGGTTGGTGGTTTCATCGTGGGATGTGGTCCTGTTCAAGGAAGTCCAAGCAAAGTCGTCAAACTGCACCTCGTGGGAATTCTTTGTGAACAGGCTTTCATTTCTCAACGAATGTCCCCAAGTTTAACTTTCTGGGCCAACCTGCCATTATCAGTGACTCTGTTGTCCTCGTCACAATGGTCCCTCCTCCAATTTACTCCGGAGCAGAGGGCTTCGAGAAGCTGGGGACACCAGGAAATAGCAGCAGTAGTCATAAGACCCGGGTTCAGCTGAGCCCCAGTGGTGCAGGGGTTGAGTGCGGGACTGTGGCCCACGGGCTTGGCGGTTCAAATCCAGCAGCGGCTCTCCAGAAGCAAGGCTGGGAGGCTCCCACGACCACCAGAGGGCAGTGATGCCCCACCACCAAAAAAAAAAAACCCCAGTTTCACGTCTGACTCTCTCCCATTTGAGTGTGTGACTTGGTATCAGTTTCTGAAAAATACCAACCTCTGAGACTTGTGGTGGATCCCATAAAACAAAATAAAAGACCACCACATCCAATCCGTGGGTCACCAACCATCCCCACTTAACTGTGCTGACTCATTGTGACCCCTTGGGCATTGCTGAGTCTGTAACTGATTCCAGGAGTAAAAAGCCCAGTCTTTCTTCCAAGGAGCTTCTGGTCGTTTCAAACTGCCGACCACGATCATGCAGATAGCAGTCCAATGCATGATCACTACCCTACCAGGACTCTGTGGAAAAGCAAGAGTAACTAGTTCCATGACTATTCAGTGAGGAACCACCTGGACCGGGCATGATTCTGAGAACTGGGAAGAACACATTGAAAAGGACACACACACACACACACACACACACACACACGCCACTAAAAGTGGGAGTTCTATTCGAAGGTGATGTTTGAGCTGAAGTGATTTCCCAAATCAGCTGTTCCTGCAGGAGCCATCCTCCATTTAAGAAACCACCATGTCCCCCAACACATCTGAACCTCGACATTTTCGTGAGCAAAGATACACCCACACTCACTGCCACCCCCTCTTCTCCTTTCCCTATCCCTCCTCAGGTCAGATGAGGGTCTCGCTGAGTCTCTTCCACTCAGGGCCCACTCCCACTCTCTAAAAAAATGGGATGGGCTCCGCTGGTTTTTCAGACCTTCCTGGTGGCCATATCGCTCCCTTAGAGATGAGAACTTTCCTTTGGATATGAGAAGTTGGGCCTGAAGATAAGCTCACCCATCCAGAGGTACCAGTCCTGTCCTCCTGAAACCCGAGTCATTAGATTTTAGTCTCCGGTCATATCAAACACAATCAAATCCCCTTAATCTCCCATGTGGATCCTCACCCATTTCTCACCCTGGCGAGCACTGGGGGCACTGTTTCCTCTGGCCAGAGCTGTCCCTGTGCTCTCCACCACCTAGCCAATCCTACTGCCTTCAAAACTCAGGACAGGCGTTGTCTCCCTCCTTCATCTATTTGTGTACTTGTTGCACTAGAGCATAATCTAATCATTTGGACATCTGCTTCACCCACCACATTGGTTGCTCTTCAAGGGCAGGATCTGCATTTGACCATGCTTGGCCTCCAACCCTAGGTCAGCACCTGACTCACAGTCGGTGCTGGACTGATGTGCGATGGTCGGAACTGAGCAGAACTTAAAGTCACCTACAAAAGTTCCCGGGGTCAGGAAGAGGCAAGACGAGAAAGGACTGCAGATCTTGCAGATTGTTATCTGCCTGCAGCTGCCAAGAAGTGGCATAGAGAAGACCCTGTGACAGCTGCAGTGTCCGGACCAGCTGCTTTCCTCCCGCCTCCATCTGCATGGGGATGGTCTGTGTAAGGGAGCCTCTCCAAGATCCAGGCTGCCGGAACGAAGCCTTCAGGGGGCTCTGGGGGCTCTGCCCACTGCCGCCCAAACTTGTCTCATTCTCTTTCCCCCTTTCCGTCCCCTACCAGGCCAATCCCTGATTTCTAGGCTCTGAAGTCAAGCCATCCTTAGCTCCTTCTGTCCCCTTTCCCCCAGTTCCCTAGAAACATGATGGGAACCCAGCTTTCTGAATGAGCGGGGAGAAGACAAAGAGAGTCACCTACCCCCACGCCTACCGAGTGCCCAGTTCATATTCCTGCTGCGACTGTATCTAAATTTGCAAATCGTCACCCTGCGCCCCACCATCATGTGTCATCTTTTATGCATGGCCACCTCTGCCGAGCTGCTCGGCCAGTTGCTACGCAACCAACGACAGCGCCGCGGGGGCCTGACATTAGTGAAAGCAAATTGACCAGAGGAGCCTTCATCCCGCATGCAAAGCAGTTAGGACCTATGTCTTCTGCGAAGCTGCCTGAACCTAGGCCCACCGCTCTCCTTCTATAAAGGGGAGACCCCGGGGTCACAGCCTTCCAGCCCAAGCTGAAGAAACCTGGCCCTTCCGCCCTTCCTGAAAGGGCTGAAATTTGTCCAGCGACAAAAAAACCTCTTGCAAAAGGGATGGGAAGGGCCAGCGTTCATTCAGGTTTCAGAATTCTGAACCTCCTGTTGGGGGGCGGGGGGCTACTTCTGGAAGAGAAACGTACTGCTATTCTTCAAACACCTACTATGTGCTAAGCACAAAAGTGGTATAGTGCCAAAAGCTCTCTGTCTTGGGTTCTAGTCCACGTTCACCAGTTTTGCATTATGCTGCAAATAATTTCTCAGGACCAAAACCCAGCCACTGGCGTGGTGGGGGGGGGGGGGGTGTCTCCTTACATATCTTGGAAAGAGAGAAAAAAAGGCACAGTGACACTTTGAAGAGGGAGTGAGGCCAGCAGGGGTGAGAGAGAGAGAGAGAGAGAGAGAGAGAGAGAGAGAGAGAGAGAGAGAGAGAGAGAGGGAGGAGAGAGAGAGAGAGAGAGAGAGAGAAGAGAATATTCCTAATTTGGGATAAAAGGGACTGAGGGGCTAGACGTTCTGGCTGTCCCTCTGCTCATCTCCTCCAGCCCTCCACCCCAGGAGCTCAAACTCCCAATTTCTCCCTGGAACATACACCATTTTCTAAGAGAGAGGAAGACGTACTCGAAAAAACAAGAGTTCCGGAAGTTTTACCACCTCTATCTACAGGACCACAGTAAGTTAACGCTGTCATTTGACTTGTAGTTCTCCAGCCTGTAAATGGGCATGATGTTGTTGCCTATTGCACAAGGTTAAATGGATAACAAGTATAAAGGGTCTAACAGGATATTAGAGAATGCCTCTCTTCTCCCCACAACTCACCAATGGCTCACAACTGCCAAAAGATGGAGACAGCTTCCTGAGACCCAACTGGACCCACCTCCCCAGTCTGACCTCCCTCCACTCGCTGCAACTACACTTTTTGCCAGAGCTGCTGCTGCTCCCTAGAAAGTCTTCCTCTAGTTCTTTACATTTTAAAATGCAATCTACCTATTAGGACCTATTAAAACTAAAAAACAGATTCATAAGAGAAACTTGTCTCAACTATCCTGAAACCAGAAGAACTAGATGGTGCCCAGGGATCACTACCAAATCTTCTAACTCTTCTAGGGATGCAATAGATGACTTCAGAGAGAATGGGGGGAAATTGTAGAACAAAACCCAAATTTAAGAAACAGCTTAGACTTACCGAACTGCTAGAGACTAGAGGAACTGTTTAGACTACTGCCCTGTTCCTTTAAATCAAAACTACTCCCAGAGGTTACCTTTCAGACAAATAGCTGATTAGAGCAAAAAATAAATAAAAGCATGAATACCGTGCCCCTTTGAAAAAAAAATCTATGAGACCAAACAGTCAACATTTACCCTAAAACAAAGCTAGGAGGTGGTGTTATGGAAGCTAAGTTAATAGGTATGGAGCATCAGAATGGAAATAATAAGAAAGTCGACACAATGGGGAAAATATAACTGTGATAGTTGGGTGTATTGTGCCAACTTGACCAATAGAAATATGTGGGTGGAGTTTAACAGGTCACAGCTTGATTGAAGGACGACCAAAATAAATAAAGACAACCAGCATCCCATCTCTTTCTCCCTGGTGATTGGACCAGTGTGCTGCTGCTTGAGCTAGTGTGCTCCATTACATAAGCACCTAGCGACATGGATGTGTCACTAAAGCTTAAAGGTCCTTCAACACCTGCTCCACCACACTGCTGATGCATACAGTGCTTGAGCTTGAGGCTGAAGGATCCTGTTGCTGTATATCACTTGAGTTCAAAGTCCCATAAGGCCCTGCTTCGCCAAGCTCCCTTGCTACTGACTGCTACTGGCCCTCCTTGCTACCTGTTGCCTGCAGGCAGATTCTGCCTGCCTTGCCTGAAGGAAGGCTCAGCTGTCTGCTAGCTTGACCCTGGACTGGAAGACCATGTGTGAGTTGAAGAACTTCCAGTATATTTTCTGTGCCATGAAAGTGAGTTGAACTGAGCCCCCTATACAGCTGTGTGGACAATCAACTGCTATATTTCTTCTCATTTTATATAAATAGATATATATTTACATTATAAAAATTGATTTATTATACATATAATTATAAGTATCCTGGTTTCTCTAGAGAACCCTGCCTAACACAGTAACCAATGTCACTTACATTTAGAAATTGTTAAATAAGAACCTAACTTGATGGTACACTTTCACAAGCATATAATAAATATTTAAAGAAAAAGTAAGCATGCCTACTCCACCAGACCATCCTCCAATCCACTGAAATTTTGCAGTGGAGGAAGAAGCAGAGAATCAAAAAAGTTATCCTCCTTTCTTCAATGGACGTGTAAGAGGCTTTCCCAATCAGGAAAGGTGTGCTTTAGGGTTGTGTCCTTTCATGACACTTATTCAATCTACTTGCTGAGCAAAAGAAAAACCCAGCATCAGGATTGAAGGAAGACTTTTTTTTTAATTAATCATCTTATTGGGGGTTCTTACAAATCTTATAACAATCCATCATGCAATAGTATTAAGCACAGTGTACATATGTTGCCATCAGCAATTCCAAAACAATTTTTCTACTTCATCCCTTAACATCAACTCCTCTTCTTTCCCCCTCCTTCCCCTACCATCCCATGATCATGAATCCTTGATCAATTTTATATTATTATTGTTGTTGTTTCTTATCTTACACTGTCCGTTGTCTCTCTTCACCCAGATTTCTGTTATTCATCACCTTAGAGCGGTGCTATATATCCCACCTTTCTCACCCTCCTCCTCCTCCCCCAACCATCCCCCTTTCTCACCTTCCTCCCCCCACCCCCTACCCTCATGATATCGCTATTCCCACTACTGTTCCTGGGGGCTTTTTCTGTCCTGAATTCCAGGTATCCAGAGCCCTATCTGTACCAATGAATGTCTCTGGTCTACGTGGATTTGTAAGGTAGAAATGAGTCTTGGTAGTAGAGGAGAGGAAGCATTCAGGAACTAGAGGAATGATGTGTGCTTTGCTGGTGCTATTCTGTATCCTGGTTGAATCATCCCTTCCTTGTAACCCCTCTGTGAGGGTATGTCCAATCGTCTACAGGTGGATTTGGGGACTCCACTCCAATGCCCCTCTTTCCCATTTACAAAATTGTTTATTTGGGATATTTTGATATCTGATACCTCATCCCGTCGACACCTCATGATCACACAGGCTAGTGTGCTTCTCCCATGTGGGATTATTTGCTTCCCTGCTAGATGGCTGCTTGTTGAACTTTAAGCCTTTAAAATCCCAGGCACTACATTGTTTTTTAGTTTTAAAATATCTTTTCTTTTTTATCATTTTATTGAGGGATCTTACAATACTTATTACAATCCATACATCAATTGCATCACGCATATTCAGACAATATATCTTTTGATTGCTAGGCAACAACCTCTCTCTTCATCACATTTGCTCATACACCCATTTTGTATTCAGCGATTGTGTCAGGAAGGTATGAAAGAGTGCCAAGTTATAACAAAATGTTCTTGTGTTAAGGGAGGCCTTGAGTAGAGGCCCAAAGTCCATTTGCTATCTTAATACTTAATATATAAGTCTATGTACATTGGCCTCTATCCCTTCCATTTTAATATATATTAACTATAACATACCTATAGCTATGCCTCTATAAATAGCTTAGTTTCCTACTTCTTTGGAGGAAGACTTACTAATAATTTAAAATATGCAGATGACACAACTTGCTTGCTGAAACTTGAAGCACTTGCTGATGAAGAACAAGGACTGGACTTCAGTATGAATTACAACTTAATTTTAAAAATTCCCAAATCCTCACAATGAATAACACGATGATAAATGGAGAAAAGACCAACATTGACAAGAATTTCATCTTACTTGGATCCATAATCAATGCCACAGAAGTAGCAGTCAAGATATCCAATGATATTGTGTTCGTCTGGGTAGACTAGAGAAACAAATTCATAGACACTCATATGTGTATAAGAAAGAGCTTTATATAAAAGAGCAATTGAATATTGAGAAAATATCCCAGCCCAATCCAGATCAAGCCCATAAACCCAATATTGGCCCATATGTTTTATACCAATCTAAAAAGTCCTCTTCGGATTCATAAAACACATGTGATGACACTGAATGCAAGAAGACCACAACCCAGTGGGTGGGAAGTCTTGTGGATCCAGGGATATTGTAAGCATCTCAGCACTGGCAGTTGTCTCCTTGTGGATCCTCCAGGTCTCTTCTGGCTTCATCTGCATATCCCCATCAGGCTCATTGTACATAATGTCTTGCAGAGAGTGAACATGTGTCCTACTGCCAAGGAGCTATTTATCTTCTTAATGTCTCCAAATGAGGTCATCAAGCTGGGATCTGATTGACAGGCTAAACTCCACCCCTTCACTTTTATTCCTCAAACTGACAACAGATTTCATAACTACCACAGACATATTGCAGTAGACAAATCTGCTGCACACTCCTTCTTTAAAATGCCAAAAAGCAAAAACGTCACTTGGAATCCTTTTCAATCATCTCACACACATGTAAAAGTTGGACTTTGCATGAGGAAGACCAAAAGAGAATTAATGTGTTTGAATAACAGTGCTAGCATAATGGACTGAAAGAAGAAGACACACGTCTGTATTGGCGGAAGTAAAGCCAAAATACTCTTTTGAAGCAGGATGTTAGGACTTCATCTCACATCATTTGGACAGGTTATCAGGAGAGACCAATCCCTAAAAAATATGATCATGTTTATAAAGTAGAAGGGTATCAAAAAAAGAGGAAGAACTTCCTTTTTTTCAAGGCCCCTCCACTTTTCCAAACACGATGTCATTCTCTAAGGACTAATCTCTCCAGACACTATGTCAAAAGTATGCAGGATGAAGTCTCGCCCTCTTTGCCTCTCAGGAGGACTCTGGCCTTACTTCTTCCGAGACAAATCTGTTTGTCCTTTTAGCAGTCCGTGGTAACTTCAATATTTTTCTCCAGCACAATTCATATCCATCAATTCTTCTACTGTCTTCCTTATTCAATGTCCAACTTTCACATGCGTATGAGATGGTTGCCCATACCATGGCTTGGAACACCTTAGTCTTCAAACATCCTTGCTGTTCGGTACTCTAAAGAGTTCTTGAGATGTGCAGCAGACTGACCTAATGAAATACACCTCTTGATCTCTTCACTGCTACCTCCATGAGCATCGATGGTGGATCCAAGTAAGACGAAATCCTTGACAATTTCAACCTTGTCTCCATTCATCATGATGTCACCAACTAGCCCACTCGTGAGGATTTGGGTCTTCTTCACACTGAGTTGTCATCCATGCTAAAGGCTATAGTCCTTGATCTTCATCAGCAAGTACTTCAATTTCTCCTCCCTTTCAGCAAGGAAGGCTGTGTCTTCTGCATACCACTAGTTGTTGATAAGCCTTCCTCCAATTCTGATGCCACACTCTTCTTCATATAATCCAGCTTCTCTGGTGGTTTGTTACAGTGTATCTATTGAACAAGTACAGTGAAAGGACATGATGCTGACACACATCTTGCTGATGTTACACCATGCAGTACTGCCTTGTGCTCATCTCACAACTACCTGCCATTGAGCTCTCTCAAGTCCTAGTCATGAAGGGGTGTCGTTATGTTGCTCAAGGAGCCTCGGGGCTACCACTCATGCTGAGGATGAGGGAGGAAGCAACTTCAGGATGCTTAAGTCCGGGACTTCACTGGTGCCATCAAGATACCTTGGTATTGTCCAGTATTTAACGCTTCACACTCGCTAATTCACAACTTCTTATAAACATGCTAGTAGTAGCCTTAATTTCCACACAAATCACAGAGGTAGATATTATCTCCCATTTTCTGAGGAGAAAACTGAAACTCAAAGAGAAAATGTGATATACATATACAAGATCATACAATGGGTTATTGATAAACTAGGATCAGGTTTTCAATTCCATATGAAAATGGACTAAGGCTTTAATGCATCAATCATTGTTGATACTTTGGACTGATTTATCCATTGAGAAAAAAAGCCACAAGTAATGAGTATTATGGATTTAATGGTTTTCCTCAAAAAGCTGTGTTGAAGGCCTAATCTCTAGTACCTGTGGCCTTATTTGGAAATAGGGTATTTGAAGATGTCACCAATTAACATGATGTCATACTGAAGTAAGCTAGGCCCTAACCTAATGTGATTTATGTCCTTATAAAAGAGGAGAAAGGATACAAAGAGAAAAGGGGGGTGCCTCTCCACAGGCCAGCAAATGCCTGAGACAACCAGAAATTAGAAGAGATGTGATGGAATCTTTCTTGATAAAAAAAAAAAAAAAAGCGGTTTACTCTTTGGGATTGAGCCCCTGTGGCGTAAGTGGTTGAGTGTGGGACTGCAGCCTGTGGGCTTGGCGGTTCAAATCCAGTGGTGGCTCTCAGGAGCAGCGCTGGGTAGCTCCCACGACCACCAGAGGCAGTGATGCCCCCCCCAAAAAAAAAGAGTCTTCAGAGAGCACCTTGCTCTATCAACACCTTGGAGTCAGATTCATTGTCATCAGACTAGTGAGATAATAAGTTTCTGTTCTTGTTAGCCAGTGTGGGATTCCACTATTACAACTTGAAAAAAGTAATACATCAGATAAAGCCAGTGACCTATTCCTTGTAAGGACAAAGCTTTTACCAAATCCAGAGAGAATCAAGTGAGAGGAGAATGGACTAACAAGATTGACTGACTCAACTGTGTGCTCCTGAGCAAGTGATTGCATTTCTCTGAGTCCAGGTCACCTCCCTCTGAAATGGAAGAGAACACCATCTACCTGACTCCCAGGTCTATTTTGAAAGGCAACAGTGATACAAACATCAAACTGCTGAAGTATGAAGTCTTAAAGGTATTTGCTACCTTAGAAATGGCGTTTCTCCAAAGCAGAGGTTCATGGCCTGTTTCTGACAGATGCGTCCCTGTAAGTATTCCCTGTTGAGAACTGGCAGTGATGGTGGTGGTATTTCAAAGGAGACATGCCAATTGTATTGCCTTCGTGTTGTATTGAAAAACATTTCTTCATTATTTGGACTAATTTCCAAACAAATTAAAAACTGTTGTAGCAGTCAAGCTCTGACTGCTCCATCTATTAGATTCAGAAGATGGCAAATTCCTTAAAACACAGATATAAACAATTCTGGTAACACAATCTGATTTTATAATTAATTTTCTGCCTGGAAAGGCAAAATTCTTCCCATTTTTTTTTTTTTGCCTTCAAGTTTCTGACTTTTTCTCCCACTCTGAAAGATTTTTGTTTAAGGAAAAGCAGACTATATTACCTGGTGTTCTGTTGTAGTTAAAAAGAAACCTCTTCTCAAATGTCCTTTTTAGAGGAGGGGAGTATTTAATTTTTGGTTGTTGTTGAAAATACACTATAGTAGTTACAAAATTTCTGGTAAACTTGAAGATGTAAAAGTACAGGGGTGGAGTCTAGCCTATCAATCAGGTCACAGCCTGATGGCACCTCCTTGGGGGGGGGGGAGGGTGGCCTTCTCAGAAGGAGAATATTGGGAACGCCCTCCCTCCTTCTCTCTGATTTCATGTTTCTTGTTGGAGTCATGCTGAGACCTGTAGGAGCCCTGGAGGTGTATCCACCCACCATTAGATTCACAAGACTGCATCCACCAGCCTATGCACTTCCTGAATTTTGCATTATTGCTTGTGATCGTGTGAGTCTGCAGAGGGATTTGTGGACTAGTATTGAACTTAGGAGCTAGTATCAGGCTTAAGAACTTGAGTTGGCTAAGATAGTTTCCTGATATACGATTACTTCTTGATATAAAGCTCTTTCTTACATATATATGAGTGTCATTGGATTTGTTTCTCTAGTCAACCCTGCCTAACACATATACACCACTGTGTCAGGCAGGGTTCTCTTAGAGAAATAAAAATCAGGACACTAGTAATTCTTTTTATACATTTATATAGAGAGAAAGGTATAAGATAAGAAAGAAACAGTTAACTATTTATAAAGTAGTACAGATTGCTTGGTGCACCTCACTTGCATGAGGCAACTAGAAGACTGGCAGTCCATCAAGTCTTGAGGGCCGCTGAGTAGTCCTCTGTAGAACAATCCAGGCTCTCTGGTCACAGGCAGCAAACAGCAGAGCAAGTCACCAACACTCAGCCAGATGACAGAGTCCAACAGTCCCCAGCTCAAGAGAGGTATATCCCAGGAGCGTGGTAGGGTTCGCAGGATCCTCAACTCACAGCAACACAGTCCACGATTAGGTGTCCCACGGGTACTGTTGTTGGAGATCAAGGCACAGGACAAACAAGGCAGCTCTCTGGTCTGAAGATGCGGAAGCAAGAGAGAGGGCGGGACTCACCAAGCCCTTCCTATCTCTGCCCTTCAATTCATCCCGTGTGTTCATTGACCTTGCCGTCACAACAGACCCACCAATCTTCTGTGGCCATGTTGGCATAACAAACCTACCCATCACAACCACCAAGCATACACCAATTCAACAATTTCTACATGTACAACTCAGTAACAGTGATTCCATTCTGTAAGCTGTGTGAGCAGGATCACTTTGTTCCTCTCCCATCTGCATCAACTCACTGCCCCACCTACAGCTTCTAACTAGTCTTTCAAGTTACTATTGTCAATTTGATACCACACTGAGAGTTCTGTAAAAGAGCACAACGTTCAAAGCAGATATTCTTCAGTAATTAAACCAAACTGTTTTGTCTAAAGAAAACTTCAGGGGATATTTTTGTTTAAAAAGAAAACAAACCAGATGCATTGCCATCAAGTGGATTCCAACTCATAGAGACCCTGGAGGAGAAAGTAGAACTTCCCCCTGTGATGTTCTAAAACTGTAACTCTTTAGGGGAGCAAGAAGCTCCATTCCTCCCACACACACACCCCACCCCCCAGAGCGACTAATGGTTTTGAACTAGCTAGAATCTCATTGGCTAGAACTCAAGCCTTGGACCCTTGTGGGATCTGGGCAATGGTCTTGAACTGTATGTCAGGAGGAAAGAAAATTGGCTTGTAAGCACATGGTATGACCCATTGCTAATTCTTTTAGTCGTCCTCTAAATAGTTTTACCATTGCCCCTGCCTTTTTAAGATAAAGAATGAGAACCCTAGAGAGATCAAATGACTCACCAAAAAACAAAACTAAACTCACTGCTATCGGGTTGATCCCAACTTAGAGTGTCTGATAAAACTCTCCTTGTGCATCCTAGAGACTAACTCTTTATGGGAGTAAAAAGCCCCATCTTTATCCCATGGAACATCTAGTGGTTTTGAACTACCAATTCATAACCACTACACAAATCACCACATCTTTGGTTTAAAGTTAAAATTTTATCTCAGGGCACTAGTGTTAGGTTATCTAGTCTCGATGATTCCATAAAGAATTTGAGATCTTGTTTTTACCTCGCCTCCTTGTGATCAGAGTGATTCCATGAAATCTTCCATCAAAACATTTCGTGAGGATAGCCAGGCGCAACTCAATTCAGGTTTCATTCTCAACTGTCCTTTCATTCATAAGTGATCAGGGTAGATGTCGTGGAATCCTCTATGCTCTGACTTTGTCTGCTGCTTTCTCATCCAGCATGTCTGTTCATCAAACCAGCCCTGAGCAACAGCCTTTAGAGGCCCATACTACACCAGCCCATGAGGTAGACAAGTCCTGAGAAATTAAAAAAATCCACTGCCATTTAATCTATTACAACCTATGGTGTGGGGACAGGATCGATGGTTCAAACCCACTGGCAGTTCCAAAGGAGGAAGATAAGGCCCCAACAAAAATGAATCTCTAATAGAATTATACAGTAAACAAGGAAGAACAAACATGTGGGCAAAACTGTTTAAATGGCAGGAACATTAGCTGGGCTGAATCCTTTGTAAAATGTTAGCTACATAAGATGGAACCCAGGTCTGAACATGGTGAAGATTAGAACAAAGCACTCATTAATGAAGGAAACAGAAGAAGTTAAGTTCACTTTCTTCTTGTTGCTGTTCAGCACCACAGAGTCCCATTCCGAACCTTAGCCACCTTAGGCACAGCAGAGCCAAACACTGCCTTATCCTTTGCCATTCTCACAAGTGTTCCTGTGCCACTGACTCCCGCTCATAGCTACCCTCCATGTGACAGACTCAAACTGTGCTCCATAGGGTGCACATCAATTGCTTATGCACATACCTGGTTTCTACCACGCATAAGCTCTGTGACTTACGAGCTTGGACTTAATATTTGGGGGGCCTTAATTTCCTCACCTATACAATGGAAATAATGACAGTATTCATTTCATGGGATTGTTTTGAGAAAACCACTTAGAAGATTGCATGGCACATAGAAACCTATAAGTGTTACCTACTGTAACTATTATGATCATTCGATTAAGAATTCTGATTATAAAATAGAATAAAGGAAGGTGATTATTGCTCACATTTTGAGTCCTGTGAAAGCAATGCTTGTATCAGCATTTATGCATTACTGGTCTGGGGATATTGTGGGGCTGGGAAGAGTGACATAGCTTTCTAGGGACTTAAATACCAGGCCTGCTAAGTGGATCCTGAGCTTGCGTATGGAGCTACCGAGGAATGGAGGCATGTGTCATTCATCTGCAAAGAGATATAAAAACTTAAATGGAAAACTTGTCACTAAATACATTTAAGGGCAAAGTTGAGGCTAGCTGAATGTGAGATACATTTGGAAAAATATCACCAAGATGCCACAGACATCATTATAAGGAACCAACCAAGTTCATTGTCATCCTTGGAATTAAGTTAGGCTGCCATCGCATCCGTTCCAACCCATAGGCACGTTACACACGACAGAACAAAACACCCATAGTCCTACACCATCCTCACCACGGTTTCTCCGCCTGAGCCCAAAGTCGCAGCCACCATGCCAATTCATCTTGTTGAGGCCCTTCCTCCTTTTCACTGCCCCTCCACTTTAGCAAGTAGGTTGTCTTTCCCCAAAGACTAGCCTCTCCTGGCAACCTCTCCAAAGTATGTAAGGTGAAGCATCGCCATCCTTGATTCTAAGGAGCACACTGGCCAAACTTCTAAGACAGATGAGTTTGTCCTTTTAGAAGCCCGCGGTACTTTTAGTATTCTTCTCCAGCACCACTCTTCAAATGCAGCGATTCTTCTCTGGTCTTCCTTATTCAACGTCCAACTTTCACCTGCCGATGAGGCCATTGAAAATACCATGGGTTGAGCCAGGCTCGCCCTAGCTCTCAAAGTAGCATCATTGCCTCTCACTACTCTTCAATATTCTAAAAAGGTCTTGCACAATAGACTTCGTCTTTTGACCTCTTGACTATTGCTTCCATGAGCATGGATTGTGGGTCCAAGCAAGACAAAACTGTTGGCAACGTCAAGCTTTTCTCCATTGGTGACGTACTGCTGCACCTGTTTTTGACTGATTTCGGGATGATTTTACTGATGTGTTCTCCGTGAGACTGTCTGATAACTTGAACACGCTGATGGGTCACCTTTCTTTGGAATGGGCAAAAATAAGGATCTCTTCCAGTCAGCAAAACAATAGGCAGGTCTACAAGGGGAGCAATGACACTAGGAGACACACACATACCTTAGAATAATCAACCATTTGAGGTTAAAAGGGCAGCACTTGACAAAGGATTTAGTTTAGAAGGATTAAGAAAGAAGGGGAAATGGAAACGGGAAGCACAGAGAAAAAGTGAGACAAATGATGTGTCGTCATGAGGATTGCAATTGATGAGATGAAACAAAAGGTGTACGAATTGTTGAGTGGAAACATGATCTGCGCTGTAAATCTCCACCCAATTCAAATAAAAAGTTTTTTTTAAAGAAAATCTCCTCTATTGTTTTTTCCTTAGACATGTCAAGATTAGTAGAAACATTCACAAACTTTGGAAACATAACAAAAATACTTTTGTAGAGTCTCCCATCAAGAAATTCAGTGCATTTCATCACTCTGGACATCTGGATTGGCTTCATAACTTTCTTTGACCAATAGCATATGTTATATTGAGTGTCTCCTAAGTCTTGACTTTAAGAGATTTGGCCTGGCAGAGAGGAGGCATTCAAAAAATATTTATTGACTAAATGAATGCATGAAAAGGATTATCAAACTGGGCTTTGCAGCTTGCAAAATATTTTTGCATTTATTGTGTCATAGTAGATGTTCTTATTAATTCCATTTTCCAGATGAAGTAAAGAAGGCTCAGAGATCTTAATTGACTTGCTAGGGATTTTTCGGTGCATAAGCAGAGGTGGTAAGAATCAAGACTTTTTAATTCCAAAGCTCTGTCTTTATAATATCTGTACAGTCATTCATTTGACATATATTTGTTTTGTGATCATTCTCTGCCAGATCTGCTCTCACACATTTACCCATCTTCCCTCCATGCTGAAAATTCTGCCAGTATCTCTCTTCCTCTGCTTCCTTGGATAAATCTCATGCATTCCCACTAGAAAGTCTTCGTTGGCGCCAGGCTGGGTTAGGTATTTCATCTCTATTCTCACAATTCCCTAGGCTTTCCTCTATCACGTATTCGCTTCCCCAACAGGGCTGTGAAAAACTTGCGGGACCCCTGGAACACTTCTATGATGCCTTTATGAAGCAAATTCTCGTCACAGATACAGGGGTCCATTTCAGTAATAAGACCTGGGAGTGGTCAGCATAGAAAAGATGATAAAGATGCCTTGTATTCATAAGAAGGAACATGGACTTGATCCTGTAGCACCCACAAATCGGGGAGGAATGCATGCAGCTAAATGTCATCAGGGAAGAGAAAGTAGAGCGCTTAGAGAATAAAGAGAACAGATAGAGAGGCTGGGGGATCCAGCACACAGATTCATGAGTGCAATCACACCCATAGACACACATAGAAACCGTCTAGCAGACAACATTGGTGTTCTACACATGTCCTCTTGGAGCTCCGCCTCTCAAGCCATGTCCCTCCAGTAGTCGGTATTCATGACTCTTCTTTGGTGAACTGCCTTCAGGCTAGTTGAGCAACTTTGCCCACTAGCACAGATAGGCAGAAATGTCTAGGAGTCTATTAGTAAGTGTTCAGTTGTTGGAAATGGGAGGTTGAAAGTCCAGCTCTCTAGTCTTGATTGTAAACAATTTATACGTTAGAATTCTCTTGCAGGATTTCACTAAAAATTCTCTGGAGAACCTTGGCCTCAGATCACACTTATATGTGGCTCCTTCACCAAGAACTATTGCCTTGTTGTCCTTACTCCTGGAGGCATTTATTAAATAAATCATTTGCCTATGAATACTCATTTCAGAATCTGTTCTGAAGTCAACCTACAATACACACCTTGCATAAATGGGAATAAAAACTGTGCTTATTCTCCAAAACCGTGGATCAAAAGGATACGCTGTTCTCTCTTCATATTCCTAAGCTGTACACAGGTACCAGACACTACAGAAACGTCACCCTGTGGCCTCACTGAGAATTGAACAATCCTAAGACACTGAAACTTGCTCTTAATCATAGAGCAGCTAAAACAAAGGAGGTATTGGTGAAATCAAAGAGCTGAGTAGAAAATTCCAAAAGGCAGCTGGAGAAGACAAAGCCAAATATTATGATGAAATGTGCAAAGACCTAGAGGTAGAAACCCAAAAGGAAAAAAAAATTTCAATGTACCTTAAGTGGAAAGAACTCAAGAAAAAGTTCAAGGAGGGTTCAAGATATGACAAAAATAATAGTAACAAGTAATATCATAATAAGAGTTGATGGGCAATAGAGTTGGGAAAGGAAGGGATAAAGGGGAGCTGATATCAAAGGATTCAAAAAGGAAGAGTTTTTAAACTGCTGGTGGTCACAATTGTAAGATTATGGTTGATTTAACTGAACCATGGATTGTTATAGTATCTATAAGAGCTCCCAATAAAAAGATTAACAATTTTTTAAATTTTAAAGAAATACAACAACAAAAATCCAAACCTCATGTTGTGATATTAAACAATCCTATTGGCAAAATAGTGAATGGTTCAGGAAACATCAAAAGGAGATGGGAAATGGAAAGAATCCATGGAATCACTGTACCAAAAAGAACTAGTTGGGATTCTACCAGGTCAGGAAGTAGCACATGAGCAAGAACCAGTGGTGCCAAAGGAAGAAATTCAAACTGCACTGAAAGAATTAACCAAAAACAAGGCTTCCTCAATTGATAGAACACCAACTGAAACATTTCAACAGACTAATGAAGCCCTGGAAGCACTTACTCATTTATGCCAGGAAATTACTTAGCCAACTGACTAGGAGAGATCCATATTTCCATATTTATACCCATTCCAAATAAAGGTGACCCTACAAAATGCTCAGACTATAGAACAGTGTCACTGATATCACATGCCAGTAAAATTGTGCTAAAAATCATCCAACAGGGCTAAACCCCGGTGGCGTAGTGGTTGTATGCGGGACTGCGGCCCACTGGGATGGAGGTTCAATTCCAGCAGCGGCTCCACAGGAGCAAAGGCTGGGCCTCCTACTCCCATCACCAGAGGGCAGTGATGCCAAAAAAAAATCATCCAACAATGGTTATAGCAGTCTATGAACAGGCCAGATTCAGAAGAGGACGTGGAACAAAGGCTATCATTGCTGATGTCAGATGACTCTTGACCCCAAAGGAGAGAATACAAAACAAGATGTTTATTTGTGTTTGATTGACTTTGCTAAGGCATTTGACTGTGTGGCTCATAACAAACTATGGGTAACCTTGAGAATAAGAATTCATCGTGCTCATATGGAACATGTACATGGATCAGGGGCAGCTGTGCCAACAGCGTTAAAATCAGGAAAGTTGTGTGTAAGGGCTGTATCCTCTGACCATATTTATATAACCTGTATGTTGAGCAATAATCAGAGAAGCTGGCTCAGCTGAACACTGTGGCGTCAGGAGTGGAAGAAGGTTTTTTTAACAACCTACAATATGCAGATGACACAAACTTGCTTGTTGAAAGTGAGGAGGACTTGAAGCACTGCTGATGAAAAACAAGGGTTGCAGTTCTGTGGATTACAACTCCACATAAAGAAATCAAAATATCAACATCAAAATCCTCACAACTGGACCAATAGGTAACATTACGATAAATGGAGAAAAGGTTGAAGTTGCCAAGGATTTTTTTGTCTTACTTGAATACAAAACCAATGCTCGTGGAAGCAGCGGTCAAGAGCTCAAAAGACAAGCTGCATTAGGTAAACCTGCTGCACAAGATCTCTTCAGAATATTGAAAAGTAAGGATGTTACTTTGAGGACTAAAGTGTGTCTGGCCCAAGCCATGATATTTTCCATTGCCTCATCTCCATGTGAAAGTTGGACACTGAAAGAAGACGATCAAAGAAGAATTGATGCATTTGAATTATGTCACTAGAGAAGTATATTGAGAGAATCATAGACTGCTAAAAGAACAAATTGATCTGTCTTGGAAGAAGTATGGCTAGGTGTTCCTTAGCGTCAAAGATGACGAGACTTTGCCTTACATACTTTGGGCATGTTGCCAGGAGAGACCAGTCTCTGAAGGAGGACATCATGTTTGGCAGAGTGGAGTGCAGTGACAGAGAAACTCGCATTGAGCTGGATTGACACGGGAACAGCTGTGAGATTGGCTTGGACCAGCAGTGTTTCGGTCTGGTGCACGTTCGGTCCCTCTGGATCAGAACTGACTTGCTGGTACCCAGCAACAACGGTGCTTCCAATGCCTTCTTGCCTTTCTCTGCCATGCCTCTTCTCTCTCTGTCGTGGTCACTGTACATCCACTTGTCTGTCCTCCCTACTTTGAAATGTTCAGATTCTGGCAGACTATTTTTAAGAACTAGATAATCTTGTATCCTGGGCAGTGAAAACAGCTAAGTACCCCCAGCCACTATCTATATGATTGGCAGTTCCAGGCTATCCACAGGCACCTTGGAAGAAAGTCCTGGTGGAGCATGTGCATGGGCACAGATAAGAGCCGGAATGGAAACACAGGGAATCCAGGCGAGATAAATCCCTCAGGACCAATAATGAGAGAGCATCAATATCAGGAGGGTAAGAGTAAGTGGAAGGGGAGAGGGGGAACCGATCACAATGATCTACATATAACTCCTACCAAAAGGACCGACAACAGAGAAGTGGGTGAAGGGAGACAGCGGCCAGTGTAAGGCATGAAAAAACAATAATAATTTATAAATTATCAAGGGTTCATGATGGAGGGAGGGTGGGGAAGGGGAAAAATGAAGAGCAGACACCAAGAGCTCAAGTAAAAGGAAAAGATTTTGAAAATGATGATGGCAACAAATGAACAAATGTGCTTGACACAATGGATGGATGGATTGTGATAGGAGTTGTACAAGCCCCCAATAAAATGATTTGAAAAAAAATCAAGAAAATCTGGGTGATCTACTCCAAAAAATCATCCCTGCAGAAGTCACATCTACTCTGGCATCCAAAGGGTTGCTATGAATTCAGAGTTGACCAGAACTGTTCACAAATATTTTTTTTAGTTCCATTGATTCGAATGCTCCTTATTCAAGACCTGTGTCTGTGAGTGCTTGTGCATGTGCATGTGGGGGGGGGGGGCGTTGTTCTCATCATGGACCGTGCCTTGACTCCTGTATGCTAACTACAAGGGCATTCACCCCCCCTTTCTGAATTCTATGCTGCTTCACCACATCAGTATTTTATTGAGATCAGCTCCAAAGGTTTCCCTCTTCTAGAAATACACTTCTGGCCAAATATATCTCCTCCCTAGGATTCGCCGACTTCAGAACACCTTGGGGTATGGATCCTGGTGGATCAAGTGCCTGCATTTGCCAGCTGAGCTCTCCAGCTAGCTAGCTGATGACAGCGAGCGCCAAGCCCACTTGGTCCTGAAGGTGAGTGGCCAGTAAATGATGAAACCACACTCAACCCCCTGCGTGGCCCTCAACTTCAAAAGCATCCGACGTGTGTTGCCGATTCTCTAATGGGCTCAACTCTTAGAGGGAGGGGTGGACAGAGAGGGATTTGGGAACTGTGGTCTTCAGTTTGTGTTGCTGGGTGTATGAGGTGCCCTCCCACCCCAAGTTGATCATAGTGTTTTAATGACTCAAAATCATGAATATTAAACCGAGTAAAAGTTGACAGTATTTAAATGAGCATCATTAAGAGACACATAAATTAACAGGGTTTTTAGTTCTTGTGGAACTGCCGTTTCAATGTTAATTAAACAACTGGAGTGCGCGGGCGCTTTTGCAGCAAACTGTCCCCAAAGTGTGCTGCAGAATATCATTATGGGTGGCTGCCTTGCTGTTTAATTATTTCCAAGTTGATTTTTTTTGTTGTTCACTGCTGCAGTAGTTTTATGCTTGCTCTGCATTTAGACAAGGTGGTGGGGCTGAACCTTGGAGGAAGCGTGGTGAGGACCTGGGCTGAGCAACGCCGGCTCTCTCACCTCAGCCCTCGGTGAAGCAAGCCCCAGATGGCCCTTGGGCTCTCCTAAGGGAATGATCTATGCTTGGCAACTCAGGATGCCTGGGAGGCCTTATTTCCTTAAACCCACAGTCATTGAGTTCATTCTGAGTCACAGAGGCTCTTCAGAACACAGTAGAACTGCCTTTTTGAGTTTCTGAGGCTGTAAATCTATAAGGGGGCAGAAAGCCTGGTAGATTTGAGCTGATGACTTCGCAGTTAGTAGCCCAATGATGCCAGGACCCCTGCCTACTACACCACCAGCTGCAGATAATTTCCTTCTTAGAAATACCGGCTCTGAGTTGAGACAGAGTCCTGGAGTGAGGAAGGGGCCGGGGGGTGGGGAGGAAGAACTGCATGCCCTGTGGAGGCACAGGACGCAAGTCTGGAGCCCAGCGACACTGGGCCATTCTCTTTCCCTCTCTGATCTCAATCAACTCATCTGGAAAATGAGAAGGTTAGACTAGATCATGCATTCTCAAAGAGGATGGTCTCACTCTCCCAAAGCATGGGAAGTGGTTCTGAGAGATGACAAAAAATCTTACTCCTCTTTATGTCGTAATGACAGACACACATAAACTGATATGCAGTGTGTCTGTTGTGTTAAAATTTCATGGAGAATGAATTAAGGAAAAGTGTTTTCTGAAGCTCATCTGTAGGTAGGGGATATGAATACAAAGTTGAGAAACACTGAACTGGGTGACCTCGAGAAGCTTTCTCTGTAATAGATAAAGTCCATAGCGAGAAGGTCAGATGGTCAGATGTTCTGGGATACAGAAATGGTTTCCATTATTACATTCTTGGCTAGCAGTTCCCAAGTGATAATGCATTGCCTAGTCAGACCTACTTTGAAAAGAAAATCAGCCATCAAAAATCCAGTGGAACAAATTTCTGTTCTGACACATGAACTGGAATGAGCTCAACATTGATTGGTGGTTCTGGACCTTAACTACCCTGGACTTTAGGGACCTAGTCTATAAAATGAGGACTATGTTCATTATCAATGAGTCCTGGTGGTGTTGTCAGGTAAGCTTAGGAGCTGCTGCCTGCATGCTGTAAAGTTCAAATCCATCGGCTGCTCCTCTGAAGAGAGATGAGGCTCTGTGCTCTTGTAAAGATTGACAGTCTCAGAAATGGCCTACAGGGTCACTGTCAGTTGGAATCCACTCGATGGCCCTGGTTTTTAGTTATGTAGGGCTGCTGTAACAGAAATACCGCAAGTGAGTGGTTTTAACAAACAAAATTATTTTCTCACAGTTTAGGAGACGAGAAGGCTGTATTCAGAGCAGCAGCTAAAAGGGAAGATGTTCACTCAGTCATCTCTGGGGAAAGGACTTTATCTCGTCAGCATCTCGAGCCTGGGTCCTTGATAATCTCCATGTGTCTGGGCACCTATCTCATTCCATCATGTCTGTGCACTCATGGCCTGCCTCCTTATCCATTTCCATGGTTTATTTATGTGTCTCTTGCCCCCTTCCTTTTCCACCTTTCCTGGAAGTCTTTGTTCAAGAGCTTTCACTACGAGGCCTTTTCAGACAACCCATTGAAAACCTATTCAATCTATTCTGATTTCCTAGGCTACCAGCTTTATAGGAGATTGTCAGGTGTTTTCTCCGGCAGAACTTGATTGGAATCACCAAGATTTTAGTTAGTAGCTAATGGCTTGACCAGTGCACCACTAGCGTGTCCCTCTAAGACAGTGGTTCTCAACCTGTGGGTCAAGACCCCTTTGGGGCTTAAACAACCCTTTCATAAGGTTCACCTAATACAACCTGCGTATCATATGTTTACATTACAATTCATAACAGTAGCAAAATTACAGTTATGCAGTAGCAATGAAAATCATTTTCTGGTTGAGGTGGGGGTCTCACCACAACATGAAAAACTGTATTAAAGGGTCTTGGCATTAGGAAGGTTGAGAAAAACCACTCTAAAACATTGTTCTTGCTCCCTTCAGCTTTATTATTCTTTTTTACACTTTGTTATTGTCTCTCTCTTGACCAGAAGAAAACAAGAGCATACGACATTGTTTGAAATCAGGAAAGATGTGTGCTTAGGTTATATCCTCTGATCATCCTTATTCAATCTGTATGCTGAGAAGCCTATTTAGATGAAGAAGAGCGTGGCATCGGCATTGGAAGAAAGCTTATCAATAAGCTGTGATATGAAGATGACACAACTTTGCATATGGAAAGTGAGGAAGACTTGAAGCACTTGCTGATGACCATCAAGAACGGCAGCTCTATGGATTATAACTCAATGTGACAACAGATGAAAACAACTTCAAAACTGGCCCACTAGGTGAGCTCATGATAAATGGAGAAAAGGTTGAAGTTGGCAAGGTTTTTGTCTTAACTTGGACTTATAATCAATGTTCATTAAAGCGCAGTCAAGAGATCAAAAGGCACATTGCGTTAGGTAAATCTGCTATATAAGACCTCTTTAGAGTGTTCCAAAGGAACCTCAGAGGTTGTTTCGAGAACTAAATTGTACCTGTTCCAAGCCACGTGTTTCCAACTGCTTCCTCTGTGTGTGAAAGTTGGATATTGAATAAAGACCAAAGAAGAATCAATGTGTTTGAATTACGGTGCTAGTGAAGACTATTGAAAGAAGCACGGACTGACAAAAAAATCGACAAATCCATCTTGGAGGAAGGACAGTCACAATGCTCCTCACAGGCAAGGGTGGAGAGACTGTGTCCCTCACGAGTGCAACAAGTTGTCGAGAGAGCCCTCTCCTGGCAGAAGGACCTCATGCTTGGTAACGTGAAAAAGAGGAAGGCCCTCCGTGAGATGGATGGACCCCGTGGCAGCAACCATGGGCTCGGACAAGAGCAATTGCATAAATGGCACAGGACAGGCAGCGGCGTTTCATTCTGCTGTGCCTAGGTTCGCTTTGAATTGGAACTGGCTGGATGGTACCTAACACGGTCAACAGTCCCTTTACCACAGTGTAAGCTTCCCAAGGATGTGCTCGGGTCACTGCCATAACTCCAGCATCTGGAAGAGAACCTAGCACAGTGCAGGCACTCAGTATTTATTGAGGAATAAAGTGAGCATCTTATAGCATTCCATGTTCGGTGTTGGAAAAAAAAAACTGTGAGACCAGGCTGCCACTAGATCTTGCTATGATGGATGGGCCAAATCCAGGTTTTGTATTGATTCATTAGTATTTCAAGGAAATACTAATCCAGTGTTCCAAAAAGTGGGAAGAAATACTAACACAAAGTCCCTGCTTATCCTGATGTCCAGTGCTGACCTAGCTGGAATGGTTGGGAAAACCCATAACGGGGAGGCAATTAGATCAAATATTTCTGTCAAAACACTTTAATATTAATCTATTCATTTATAATCTCCAGACAGATTAATTTAACAGCACAGAGAAATGCACCCAATATGTTGCTAAGTGGAAGAAGACAAAAAGAATACAAAATTCTATTTACTTACCTATCTATGTAGCTATCTATCTTACATTTAAATTTCTAGGTATGTATACCTACACTAAGGGGCTTTGGTGATGCAGTGGTTAACGAGTTTGGCTATTAATCAAAAGACTGCTGGTTCAAATTCGCCAGCTGCTGTGTGGAAGAAAGACGTGGCATCTGACGTCTATAAAGATGCACAGACTCAGGAATCCTATGAGGCAGCTCTACTCAACCACCATGAGTCAGCGTCAACAGGACGGTAGTTTCTGTTGGGGGTTGTTATTGGCATTATCTGTCCACTGGAGTGGAATCCACCAAGATGCTATTGATAGTCTTCTCTAAGCGGCAGGTTTAGCAGCATTTTCCCCTTGTGCGTTCTTTTCTATTTCTAACTGTGCCAAAGGGACTACTTGATAATGAAGATAGGCCCCACTCTATAGACTGGGCCTGAGAAGCCCAGAACAGTTAAGGTCCCTATTCCAGAACCCCCATTTAGTGAGTGGATACAAATACAAATCTCTTCCGGTCAATTGGCCAAGGAGCTGTCATCCAAATTTCCTGGCAGAGAGCATTTTCAGTGCTTCATCAGCTTGCTGAAACATTTCACTTGATATTCCTACAATTCCAGGGGCCTTGCTTTTTAGCTAATGCTTTCAGTGCAGTTTCAACTTCTTTCTTCAGCACCATTGATTGGTCTTTGCTCATAAGCTACCTCCTGAAATGGTAGATCGCCAACTATTTCTTTTTGGGTACAGTGATTCTGTTTATTCTTTCCATCTGCTTTTGGTGCTTCCTGCATCATTCAATAGTTTGCCCATAGAATCTCAAGATTTCAACCCAAGACTTGAATTTTTGTTTCTTGAGTTCTTTCAGTTTAAGATTACGCACGTTTCATTATAATTTTGGCTTTGTCTTCTCCAACTACCCCTTGAAATTTTCTATTCAGCTCTTTGATTTCATCACTTCTACTATGTGCTTTGCTTACTCTACGATTAAGAGGGAGTTTCAAAGTGTTTTCTGAGATCCACTTGGATTTTTTTCTTACTTTCTAACCTCTTACTTCCTTCATGAGTGATGTTCTTGATGTCCTCCCACAGCTCCTCAGATCTTCTCTCATTAGTGTTTAATGCAGCAAATCTGTTCCTGAGTTCTCTAAATTCAATGAGATAGACTCAAGGTCATATTTTGGCTCTCTTGGACTTGTTTTAATTTTCTTCAGTTTTAACCTGAATTTAAATATGAAGAATTGATGGTCTGTTCCACAATCAGATCCTGGTCTGGTATTAGTTGATACTATTGGCTTCTTCGTTGTTTCTTCCCACAGAGGTAGCCAAATTGACTTATGTGTATTCCATCTGGACAGGTCCATGTGTATAGTCACCTTTTATGTTGTTGAAAAAAAGGTATTGTGCTCTTCTGGGTAGACTAGACAAACCAATTCATGAACATGCATATGTATATAAGAGAGTTTTATGTAAAGGTAATTGTACATTAAGAAAACATCCCAACACAATTCAGTACAAAGTCACAAGTCTTATATTAGTCCATATGTCCAATATCAATCTATAAGTCCTCTTCAGACTCACAAAATACATGCAATGTTGCCAAGTGAAGAACAACCACCAGCCACTGGGTAGGACGTCTTTGGATCCAGTGGCGGTGTAAACATCTTAGCACTGGCAGGAGTCTCCATGTGGCTTCTCTAAGTCCAGGTTTCTGGCCTCATCAGACTAGGTGTATGTGGCTTCTCCTCAGGGATGTCTTGCAGGGAGCCGCCTTGTCAGTTGAGTATCTCCAAATGAGTGAATGAGTGTCTCCTACTTCCAAGAAGGAAGTACTAGATTTCCCAGAATTCTCAGCGGAGAAGGCCATGCCCACACAGAGTTCTCATTGGCTATCTCCACCCCTACACTCTTGATCCTCAAATTGACACCAGATTAGGTGACTGCCACAGGTATTTCCTGGGAAGCATGGAGAGAGGAAGGGTCATATAGGCATAGAACAGAAGAATTAGAACACTAGATCAGACTTAATCAATGCTAAATCTCATCCTCTTCTCAAGCAAGATTTCTCTGTGTGTGTGTCGCTCTCTGTTTCTGTCTCATTTTCTCTGTCTCTCTAAAAACCACCTTATAATACTAGGTTTCTCCTTTAATTTAACTGAAAACCAAGTACAGGCATTAAGTTAAGTCTACCAGCATCTCTTTCTTAATATATTCTCTACTTAAGGCAAAGAGTCCATTATTAGCATCAGGAGAGTTGACTGGAGCAGGGGACAGAGGTGAGGCTTAAACGCCACCCTGAACTGTGCTCCTCTAATCTTATAATCCTTCACAAAATCAGTTAATAAATAAGTATGAATCTAGGAATCTGAATTTCTCATCTGAAAAATTGAGATAATATCTCCAGTGTCATTTGTATTGAAACTATCTGTTAATAGATGTATCATCCTACTAGAATGTGAGCTATCTTTGGCCAGGAACCATGGGCAATTATTCTTGAGCCTCTACTCAAGTGCTCCTTCAATGCAGAAACACATTGTTCTACTAAACAGTCACTCCATAATGCTCACCTTCCCAATATGATTGCTGAAGACAATGGGTACAAAAGCAGATGTGGTGAAAAAAGCTGATGGTGTCCAGTTATCAAAAGATATATCCTCTCAACTAGACATCCCCTTACAGAAGAATCGCAAGGAGGAGACAAGCTAGTCAGTGTTCAGTGTAGCAATGATGAAGCTTACAACTTTGCTCTAGTTCTTCAATGCTTTCTCTTCCCACTGTCATTATCCCAATTCTACCTTACAAATCTAGTTAGAGCAGAGGATGTACACTGATACAGATAGGAGCTGGAAACATGGGAATCCAGGACACATGATCTTTTCAGGACCAATGGTGAGCGTGGCTTTAGCAGGAAGATGGAGGGAAGGTGGGGTAGAAAGGGAGAACCGATTACAAGGATCTACATATGGCCTCCTCCCTGGGGTACAGACAATGGGGAAGTGGATGAAGGGATACATCAGAAAGTGTAAGACTTGAAAATATAATAGCAATTTCTCAATTATCAAGGGTTCATGAGGGAGTGTAAGGTGGGGAGGGAGGGGGGCAAATGAAGAGCTGATAACAGGCTCAAGAAGAAAATGTTTCCAGAATGATGATGGCAACAAATACACAAATATGCTTGACACATGACTAGATGCGTGAGTTGTGGTAAGAGTTGTATGTGCTCCCAGTAAGATGATTTTTTTAAGCCTTAGGGAGAATTTTAAGTTAAAGTGAACCTTGAAAGGGATTTTTTAAAAATCTTCTTAATGGTGCCTGGCTATCAGAAAGAATAGAATCTGAAGTCTTAAAGGCTTATCTTAAAACAAGCAGTCATCTAAGTGAAATGTTAGTTAAGTCCACACAGAACAAGCACACCTGCCTGTGTGATACAAAGATTGTAAATAAACAGATCCAAAATCCAAGGAGGGAACAGTATTAGAGCTTAAATTTTTAGCACTAAGTTTGCAGAAGATTATGGATAGCAGTGAAAGCCCAAAATCCATTTGCAACATTTCTGTGTGATTCAAACCTCTGGTGAATCCCCTCAGACCATTGACCAGGAATGTGAATAGTTTCGCTACCCGACAGAAGGCATTAAAGTAGACCAATGCAGATATAGTTAGATTAAAATGTACCTCCTCCCTTTGGACCAATTTAAAACTTCTTCTAGTTTTTATTATCTTATTATTTTCAGTCTTCTCTTTTTCTTGAGACTTTTCTCTATTTGTTATTGCTATTGGGTTTGGATTTTAGTTTGGGTATGTTTTCTTTAAGTTAAATCCAGGATAAGTAAAATCGATAGAAATAGTAACTGTATTAAAAGTTTGTTTTAAGGTTATACAGGGAAAATTGGTGGGGGGGAGTAGAAGCTATTATTATTAAGTACAAGAAAGGCAAAAATGTCCTAAAATTGATTTTGTTAATGATTGCACAAATCTTTGCAATAGTTTTAAACCATTGAATTGTATGTCAATAGAACTATTAAAATTAAATATATAGGTTTTTTAATCAAAACTAAATTTCAACGGTATAACATTCTTTTTTTCTTTTTTTTTTTTTTTTGTGGGCATCACTGCCTCTGGTGGTCATGGGCGCCTCCCAGCGCCGCTCCTGAGAGTGGCCGCTGGATTTGAACCACCAAGCCCGTGGGCCGCAGTCCCGCACTCAACCACTTACACCACTGGGGCTCAGCCCATAACATTCTTTTTTTAATAAAAAGAAAAGCATCTTCAGTGAGTGTCCTGAGAACCAGGTTGGATGGGTCCATCTCTGTCTCTCTGTGAGGCCTTAGTTAACTCTTCTCACACCTAGAGTCACCTGCCTGCCTTCCCTGGGCATACTGTGCTTTCTCAAAGTCCTCTTCTCCTTTCAGCATATTACATTGTTCCTCACTCACCCATAAAATTCTTATTCGAGCTTAAGGGCTGGTTTAAAAATGACCTCTTCCAGGAAACCTTCCCTCATCCCTGCTCCTGCAGGAGCCTCTTCTGAAAAACTGCAATTCTTCTACCACAGTTTTATCACAGTCTGTGGTCATTGCTGCCTATATGTCTGTCTTTCCACCTAGTGTGGGCATGACTTGAGGGCAAAGTCTAGTTTTGCATCATCACTACATGCCCAAAGCCAAGCACAGGGCCTGGTACAGAAAAGTATTTGCTATTTAGATGACAAGTCGTCTCGATGGGTATGCTTAATTTACGTACACAGATAAGGGTCAGCAGTAGTCACCTAGACTAAGTCAGCAAGGCTTGGACCAAACCAGCCCCTTCCTCCTCTTCCCTCCACCATCACTCATCACCCACCATCTGCATAAGTGTCTAATAAGACCTGTTATCACTCCAGCCCTTCCACTTGCTCTTTTCTCTGGAAAAATACCTCTGTGCCTTACTTCTTTTTACCAAGTAATTTCTCTTCACTTTTCTAGTCTCATCTTCAATGTTATTTCCTCTAATAAGCTTTCTCTGTTCCCCGTAAGACTAAGTTGGACCTTCCCTGGGTCTCTCTTCAGCCACTGAGCATTTAACAGGTAAAAAGATGCGCCAGCAGTCAGAGGTAGCACTATTAGGTGGTAGCTGTGCTCAGTAGGGTCTGCCCTATTCTGGCTCTTTTCCCTCTTAGAGGCAGCTCTAAGTAGACCCCAGCAGGTCCATGTGAGCTTTGCCAGAGCAGGAGAGCTGCCCGAGTGGCAGTGGCTTCCTCCTGACCTTCTGCCTCTGCACATTCCCGTGATTCACTGATGGAAAACATCCACCCCTTCTGGGCCTCTTCCTTATTTCATCACTTTAATAAATTAAGAACAGATTGGAAAGCAGGAAACATTGTCTCCTGGGCCCCAGCACCCACATTCCAACTCAATTACAGGATTTGTTTTTCGGGTCTGGCCAGACGCAGAGGCAGCTGGGATGCAGCAGAAAGAGCAAGAGAAAGAGGTTAGCTCATGAGGGCAGAGAAGGCAATTCAAATCTCAGCTCAGTCGCTGCCCAGTAGCCTCAAGAAAATCCATTCACCTCTCTAAATTGCCTTGCATCTGTCTATAAAATGGATTATGACCATGGGATACCCTTCCCAAAGTGGAGGAACATGTCAAATGATCAAGGGTCTATGCTAGAGCTTTGCACACTATGAAGTCTCAGACCATACAATAACCTAGATATGATTGCCATATCTCTCTGGTAGAGCTGATATGGAAATGTCCTCCCACCCTTCTAATCGCCTAGCTCAAGGAAATAACTGAATCCCGGGAGGTCAGCTCTTCATTTCCTACTCCTTGCAGCCATTACTGCTAGCGTCTAGGAATCTTTATTCATAGGGTCAGCTCTTTGCTGCTGCTGTTATTTTCGGTTGATAGCCAAAGTGTTGTACTGGAGGAGAACATAGGTCTGGGTTGAAGCAGAGAAACATAATTTTGTTCTCGACTGCACCACTTGATTGCTTGCCAATTTCATCTTTTCTGTGGCTCGCAGTTTCCCCATGTATAAAATGGGGGGAAGCAATGCGCTAATAATCCCTGCATTGATAACTCTCTTAAATATCTAGTGCTGTAATAATGTCACACCACAAGTGGGTGACACAGAAATCTGTCCTCTCCAAGTTTAAGAAGTCAGGAATTCAAATTCAGAGCACTGGATGTGGAAGAACTCCTCATATCCTCTAAACAGCTGTGGGGGTGAAATTCCTTGAAAATGTTCATGTGTCTTGCCATCAATCCTCTCCTATATCTAGAAGGTTCTCAGCACGGAATCTCTGGGCCCAGAGAAAATATTCTACTCGAAGCTCTTCTTTCTTGGTAGTACTAAGGTACTCTTGAGCTCTGATCACTTGTTCAATCTCTCCTATATGTCAAGATGTCACTTTGAAGACTAAGGTGCACCTGACTCAGGCCATGGTATTTTCAATCACCTCAAATGCATGCATAAAGAAGACCAAAGAACTTATACCATTGGATTATGGTACTGATGAAGAACATGGACTGTCAGAAGAATGAACAAATCTATCTTGAAGGAAGTACAGCATTTTGGCAGTGGGGGGTGGCAAGACTTCATCTCACAGACTTAGGGTTATGTGTTATCAGGAGGGACCAGTCCCTGAGGATATGGACATTATGCTTGATACAGTGGAGGGCGAGCAAAACACAAGATGAAGTGACACAATGGCTACAATGGGCTCAAACATATACAAGGCTGTGAAGTTCGTGCAGGACTAGGCAGCACTTCATTCCTTTGTGCATAGAGGGACTGTGAGGAGGAACTGACTCCAAGGCATCTAACAGCAACAATAGACCTCGAAAGAGATGGACACAGAAGGAAACCTGAGCCTGGATACTGTCTCCTGCCCCATTATCATAACTGCCTCTAATCCAGCCTCATTAGCATCATGGAAACACTGACAGATATCTCGTTGATTCAGACTCACATAGGATAATTACATCAGATCACAAAATAGAAGCTAATTGCCTGACACTGAGCATCATGGCCTACCCAAGTTGACACGTATTTTCAGAGGACACGATTTAATCTATAACAATAACCTCTTAGGGTGGTGATTAAAATCAATTTGGACTGTCTACAAGCTTTTAAGCTCTATGTAACTGTAAACTGCTATTTAAAGCATATTAAGAGTTCAATTATAACAGTGATTTAGTCGAGATATATCTTATATCAAATATAATTGTGATAAAGTAAAAGAAAATTCCAGCTAGGTGATGGATTCCTCTTCTTCTGTCAAAAGAATTGCACATTCTCCTTTGGTCACTGCCGCTGAGTTCTTTACAATCTATGATATTGAAAGCTCTTCCTTCTCTAACACAGTAAGCGTGTTCTCATTTTCTGCTCTCAGTTGGAAAGGAAGAAAAGGTCGTCTTAGTTTTCAAGAAAACTTTCGCCCAATTTAAGACCATTCATATGATACATTGAACCTCCCTTCTAATATGCCCTCTGGAGAGAGTACACTGAAGAAAGGTGGTACATGCTGTGGTGGATAGGCAGGTCAGAGGTGCGTGTGAAAATTTCAACTGAGTTTCACAATACATTTGTGAGATATAAAGTCTGGAGTTCCGCGGCGTCCTCTCTGTTGAGGATAGTGGCTCCAGAGGTCTCCAGATACAAATGGCAACTGTGTTTCGTAAAACTGCTCTACATTTCCAGACCAAACAAGCCACCTTCATTCCTCCCTGACTTTGCTTCCACTGCTCTTTCTTCCCAGAGTGTCCCCTACCTCTTATCCACTCATGAAATTCCTATGCATCAAGTTGCTAGAGATATTGCATTCATCCCTCAACAAAGTATTGTAAGGCAGTTTCTATGTCCAAGGCACTTCAAAGGGTGCCTTGTAAGCATTAGCCTGCTTGGTCCTCTCCTAACACCACTGGAAAATATGCATCACTCTCCTCATTTTACAATAAGAAAGTAAGTACCTTGTCCAAAGTCGCACAGCTAGATAGTGGTAAACTGGAATTTATCAGATAACAACTCCACAGATTATATTGCTGCAAGACTCTGTCAACTACTCCAACAGCGAGAGGTGTGTGGCAAAGAAAGCTACACTAGCCTCTAATTATGACTTTCAGAGCAGCCTGCATCACGCTGTCTGGGGGTTGTGTGGGCTGGTCCTTTGCTTCAGGACTCCTGGGAAACGGCCTCCCTGTGGAGCTCTCCATGGTGCTGACAGGACTTCAATGCTGGAAGCTCGACGCATTTCTACCCATTGCCAGTAGGCAGACTTGTCAGAGATGGGGTCTCACAATTTCTGAAGCCTATTTACTCTTTCGGACCTCTGTCCTTATTGTCTGCCTCTTAAGCCTTTGGTGAATTTTCTCCTGATTCTTTCAGGAGTGCTCTTCCATCCGTGAGCGACAGGGCAACTGCGAGTTGAACAAAGCTAAGGCCAAAGAGAGATTTGCCAAGGACAGCACAAACCAGAAGACAGAACAGCAGCATCTTTAAAGTAGCAAGAGAAAAATCTGTCCACCTAAAATTCTATACCCAGTGAAAATAGCCAGAACTAAAAACACTTTTCAGACATATGAGCACAAGAGCTAGAAGAATGAGTCACCAGCTGAACGGTACTGTATGAAATGTTTCAAGGAGCCCTCCAGTGAGAAGGAAGAGACAGCAAGTTTAGGTCTTTGGAACAGAATGAAGAATGCCAGAAATGACAATAACATACCTACAGTCTTTAAGGTTGTTAAAACAGTACTTAAATTTCTTTCTTAAATAATGGACTGTTAAACAAAAAAAAAAAAAGGTTGTTTTGCTTATAAGTCTGAGTAAAAGGAACAACAAAAACAACATAAAGGTCAAGCGGAAAGAAGTAAGAGAGTAAGATACATGCCCTCGCTGAAGGGTTATCATATCACTTGAAGGAGACGGGGAGAAGTTAGAGATATGCTTCATCAAGGGGCATTGCTGGCTCAGTGACACAACCCTCTTCTTTGATGTGGGAGACCTGGGTTCAATTCCTGCCCCGTACATCGCACGTGCAGCCCCCGCCTGTCTGTTCGTGAAGATGTGTTGTTGGTGTGATGCTGAACAGGTTTTAGGGGAGCTTCCAAATGAAGATGGACATAAAAGACAGACCTGGGGATCTAATTCCTTAAAATCTAGTGGATATTCTGTGACTCACAATAGCTGAACCCACTACTGATCATGGGAATGATGCAGGACCATGCAGTGATTGCGTGGGTTCTGCGTGAGGACTCTCTTTGTCAGGGACTGACTGGACGGCAGCTAGCATCAGTAACATAAACCATAGATAAGCCTCTAAAAGCACCCACCAAAGAGTTCTAGCTAGTGACCCCAACAAAGAGTCATAAATCCTACTCCATCACTCCAAAAAAGGATACTCTGAGCCCTAACCATATCAGTAATTGCATTAAATGCAAATGGCACCCTGTCTCCATATGTCCATTGAAAGGGCCATCTGAACAGCACTCATCCTCATATTTGGGTGCGGTCATCCTCTGAGGCTATAGCACAGTTAATTGTCTCTTACCACAGATTAGGAAATTGAGGGGAGATTACTTGTTCAGATCAACAGCAAGTTAGCAAATGAATCCCCAATCTTCTTTGTCCCAAATGGAAGCTGTTCCTCCCAAGCCCTGACACAAGAGACTCCTCCCTTTAGAAGCCCATTTATTCCCACATACCCCCACTCTTGTTTTCTCTCTCTCTCTCTCTCAAAAGAAAAAATACAATTTGGCATGAATTAATGATGAGCCTGCCTGGCCAATTACCAGGACTAAGTGCTCTCCCGCTGGGAGCGGCTCCCACAAAGCACTA
>PVJH01001480.1:183728-207377 GCA_004026705.1 Nesogale talazaci
GGGAGAACTAATCAACTCTGAGGATGAGTCTGCGGGTTCAAGCATCCATGGAGGGAAGTCTGTGCAGGTCCAGGCTCTATTCCATTCCATGAAGTCAGCAGATGTGACTTATATGTCTTAAATAGTGCCTAAAGGGAGGAAAAATGTATATCCTATCTTTTCACCCTGCCCATGGCCACACCCCACTAATAAGGCCGAGAGTGAGGACAGCCCCATGCCATCAGGCTGAGCTTTGATGATCGCTCTAACATTTCCAAGGGAAGTCAATGCCACTGGGACCGAGAGAGAGACCTGGGAGGGGAGCCAGGGCCCTCGTGACACCCTGACTTGCCTTTTTCTGGGACAACCTGGGATGGTCGTCCTGTCAGTGCGGTCCAAAGAGATGAGTTTGGCCTGCTCTGCTGCTCCCTCTGGTGGGGACTGTCAAAGTACAAGGCTGCGTTTTCCCCCCTCTGAGAAAGGAAAGGGCACAATAGGCATAGTTTCAGAGACCTTATCTCACTTGATGCTCATAGCTGCATTGGGAAGGTTGCTAAGAGATGATGAATCCCACTTTGAAGACCAGGAAAGAGACGAGAGGGGTGGGTGGAAAGCTCAGAAACCGTGTACAGCGAGGCTGGTCTCTCTTTACCCAGGGAAGCGTGCTATTTCCTCCGCAAGCCTCGAGGTTGGGTGTGCTTTCGAATGCTCTCACCTTACACCTCTCGTTCACCTGAGACCATTCCAGGCAGGAGGAGTCAGAAAGAAATGCAGCCTCAAAGGGTGCCTTCCAGAGATTGCTTAATAAGCCTGTGGCTGGAGCCTGGGGCGAGGAAGTGACATGCCAATCCATGAGGCTTCCAGTTTGCTAGACTTCCCAGGTCAAAGCTTTGTCAGGGTGTGCTCCCTGCAAGAGGGTGGCTGCAGTCCCACAGGCAGCTGGGTTTATAGCCAACTGTTCTTAAATCTGTCAGGGAGCAGAGTGGAGACAGGGCTTCTGAGGAGTGAGCAGCTGCTGATGTTGGCAAGTGTCTGCCGAGAGAATCCCACTGAGAACCTTCCCATTCCCAAGAGGTCAAAAGGCCCTGCTGGACCTCTCTGGTGGGGGCCCTGAAATCACACTGTCATTCATAATTCACTCAGCAAACACTCTCTGGGCTCCTGCTCAGACTCGGAACTCAACCCCAGGGAAACGGGAACAAAAAGCCATGACTCCTGCCCTTGATAATCCAGTCAAAGGCGCAAGAAGGGGAGCAGAGAGGTGATGTTTGCAATGCACCGGACAAAAGACCTGGGGAACGCGGGCAGCAAAGATTTCAAAGAGTGGGTCACACAAAATGTCGTGAAGGGGCACTGAGAAGCAGGGACGAATGAGAAGGGACTGGATGCTGGGGTAGAGGGTAAACTATCAGACCACCCAAAACAACAGCAGCAGTTTTGTCAGTGGATGGTTTCCTCTACGTTTAGCAAGGAGGAAACTGAGCCCCAGAAGGTGGAGGGGGCAGTTTCTAGGTCGCCCAATAATACCCTGCACCAAGTCCATCCCCTTATCCATAATGAAGGCTGAGGAACTGGGACTCTCCCCTGAAGGTCAGTTTGGGGGTTTTAGAAAAGATCACTTTGAAAAGAAAAAAAAGAAAAGATCACTTTGTCAAGCAGATTGACCTGAAATTGAGGAGTGGGGCAGGCTTCAAGCCAAGAGATTTGAAGGAAGCAGGATTGACCAGGCCAGGAAGCAAAGGACTGACTGGCAGGAGGCATTGCTTTGTATCTTGCTTTATAAAATTGCAAGTGCAAATGATTGAATACCTGGAGTCTCAAAGACTTGAAGATAACCGAGTTACCATTCAGCACGGAAACAGCAAAGCCCACATGGAAGAAGCACACCAGCATGTGTGATCAAGAGGGGCCAAAGGGAGCAGGTATCGAGCATCACAGAACAAGAATCACATCATTACGAATGAGGGGGAGAGCAGGGTGGGGACCTATGGACCACTGGTGGGTAATTGGTCGCCCCTTTACAGGGGAGTCACGGGGAGGAGACAGACCATTCAAGGGGCAGCCGGGCAGTGATGATGCATACAAGTTTCCTCTAGTTCCTGAAGCCTTCTCCATGCCCCCCCACCCCACCCCAACCATGATGGTCCCAACTCTACCTTACAAATCCAGATGGACTGGAGAAGTCACACTAGTATAGAGGGGAGCTGGAGATATGGGGAAACTAAGATGGATGGGCCCCTTTGGGCCAATAGTTAGATTGGAGATACTGGAAGGGTAGAGAGAAGGTGGGGTAGAGAGACAGAACCAATGGCAAGGATATACACACAAGCTCCTATATGAAGGACGGGCATCAAAGGAGTGGGTTGGGAGAGTGGGCAGTGTAAGATATGACAGAATAACAATGTAAAAAGTAGTAAGGGTTGGTGGGGAGGAGAAAGCAGGGGAAGAGGGGAAAGGATGGAAAAGCCAATACTAGGGGCTTAAGGGAAAAGGCAGACGATTGGAGAATGATAATAGAAGTGGACATGTGAGGGTGCTTGACACAGTATGCTTATTTATGTATTGTGAAAAACGATGGATGAGCCACCAATAAAATGATTTTTTTTTAATTGCAAGTGCAATGTATCCAAGAGGAACTACTGAGAACAGAATAGAGGATGAGCTTGATAGTAGGACAGGAGGAAGGTGAAAGTAAATAGAGGAAATAAGTAAGACCCAAAAGCTATTTATAGAGGTATAGCTATAGGTATGCATATATGCAAGTATGTTAATTTATAACGAAAGGGATAGAGGCCAATGTACATACATTTATATGTTAAGTATTAAGACAATAGAGTAATTTTGAGCCTCTATACAAAGCCTCCCAAAACACAAGAACGTGTTGTTCTAATAACCTGGCACTCTTTGATGCTCACCTTCCTGACACAATCCCTGAAGAAGAAATGGGTGCAGAAACAAATGTGGTGAAGAAAGGATATAGCATTTGGGGTCTTAAGGCTTGAAGTTCAACAAGTAGCGATCTAGCAGGGAAGCAAATAAGCCTACGTGGGAGAAACACACCAGTCTGTGCAATCATGAGGTGTCAACAGGATCAATTCCCAAAAGATCCCAAACAAACAATTATATCACTGTGAAAGAGGGGGCTTGGAGTGGAGACCCAAAGCCCAACTATAGACAATTAGACATCTCCCACAGAAGGGTTACAAGGAAGGGACGATTCAACCAGGCAGTATAGCAATGACAAAACACACATCATTCCTCTAGTTCCTGAATACCTCCTCCCCCCTACTCCCAGGACTCAGTTTGACTTTACAAATCCGTATATTGGTACAGATAAAAGCTCTTGATAATTGGAATTTAGAACAGATAAAACCCTCAGGAGCAGTAGTGGGAGTAGCAATGGCATGAGGGTGAGGGGATGATGGGGCAAGAGAAAGGGGGAGAAATGGGGCACCTAACACAAGGTTGGGTATATAGCACACACACCCCCAGGGGGATGAATAACAGAAATGTGGGTGAAGGGAGACAATGACAGTGTAAGACATGAAATAACAGTAATAATATATAATTGATCAAGGACTCATGAGAGTGGGAGGGAGGGAGGGGAAAAAAGAGGAACTGATACCAATGGTTTGAGTAGGAAGAAATTGTTTTGGAAATGTTGGTGGCAACATATGTACAAGTATGCTTCATACAATTGAGTGATGGGTTGTTATAAGATTTGTAAGCACTTCCCAATAAAAGGATTTTTTTTTAATGGCAAAGCTCCGCTGAGTATCTTCTTCTGCAGGACAGATGTGAGGACTAAATCCATTGCATCCCTGGTACAGAGCTCCGGGACCCAACAGACATGGCGCTGGCACTGCAGGAGGGTTTGCAGTAGTTGTATTTCTACCGGTCGCAATGAGTGAGGAAGTGAGGAGTGAGGGAGTGAATGAAGAACTACTTGAGGGAGCTGATACTAGCGGCCTCTGTGACTGCAGGAAGTTGCACAGCGAGCAGCTGTTGCGAGCGCTCACTTCATGGTGTGTGCTGTCAGAGAGGCCTCGGGAGGTGAATCTCAGGGACTGCCCGAGGCCTCTGAGTCCAGCTGCAGAATGAGTTGAGGATCCAGCTGCCCCTCCTTGAAAGAGCTGTCTCTATCCAGAAAGAGTAAAATGCTAGGTGTTCTTGAGTTGGTCTCCAATACATGGGGACCTCTAGATCTACCCAGTCTGGGCCACCTCACCATCTGCCGCAGATCAGACCGTTGTCTTCTGCCATGTTTTCATTGGCTGATTTTCAGAAGAAGATCACAGGCCTCTCTTAGTTGAGAAGCTTTGCTGAAACTTGCCCAGCATGACAGTGACTTACAAGCTCCCAATGAAAGATGGGAGGTAGCTGTACATGAGGCGCACTGGCCAGGAATTGAACCCAGGTCCCCACAGAAAGCAAGAATTCTACCACTCAACTGCTCATGTTCCCTGGTGTCTGGAGGTAGAGAGGGTTGCTACATCCACACCTGACTCTATGGAGAACCCTTCACTGGAGAGTCCGGGCTTGGGAGCTCCAGCCTCCACTTCACCAACAGCTATAGCAGAAGACACGTGAGAGGGGGAAGAAACATCTGGGAGTGTACGGACATCACCTAGTCACCTACGCCAGGAGTCCTGGTAGCAGAGCGAGTTACATGTTGGATCACTAACCCCAAGGTCAGCAGTTTGAAACCACCAGCCTCCTCGTAAAGTGACAGTCTCAGAAATCGACAGGGGCACTTCCACCCTGTCCCGTACGGTTGCTATAAATCGGTGTGAACTGGATGGCAGTGACTGTTTTCAGGAGGGCAGAGTAGAATGGTCCCATGGAGTTACTAAGGCTATAAATCGTTAGAGAAGCAGGCTGTCACATGGACTCACCAGTAGTGTGCGTGTGGGGCATGCTGCCTTTTTAAAGCCATTATTTTTCATGGTCCAAACAAATATAAAGACCAGAATTTACTTAAATTCCTTCCAGTCACTTTAGATTACAAATACCCTGCCTTTTCTTTGATGGTCATCCCCCCCTTATCTGAAGTATCCCTTTCCTGAGGTGCAACTCCCGGTGGTCAGTAATATGGAAGGGTGTCCAAAAGGTCATGGGGAAATTCCATGATTTTTTTCATTCCATTTCGAACAAAGCTATGTGAAATCTCCTTGTATTGAAATTGCATGTCATTCTGAATAGTGTGGCAAAATCTCTCGCCCTCCCCCTCTGATCCAAAGAAGGTTTCCTCCTCTGCTCTGCTCCCTAGATGCCAGCAGGGAAGAAAACACAGTTGAGTGCATGGCTGTGCCACACCCTGCCAGCATCTGACAGATGGACGTTGTCAGGTTGGAGCACCGGGGCACCTGCCAAACTCTCGGTGTAGAAAAATATCTAGTATGCAAGTTAGGGGATTTTTGTTTAATACTGCTACAAAAATCATAGAAAACTTTATTAAACAAAAGCATCAAAATGTGAAGCCATTGTTTCCCAACACATTCACCATCGAGATCTCTCCATACACTCCTGAAGGTGGTTCCCACCTCTCTAACCCTTTTCCGCAATGACAGAAGCAGCTCTGTGTATCCTTGAGGGGCTCAAACTGTGCTCCTTTCACATGTTCTCAGAGTTTTGAGACCAGAAAGAAGTCTGAAGGGGAAAAATTAGAGCTGCAGGATGGATAGGATGTGGTTTCCTAATGAAATTCTCTAAGGATAGCCCTGCTAGCTTAAGAAACAAGTGCATTGTCATGATTTAAAAAAAAAAAATCTTAGGTGTAACTCCCCTGACTTTTTTCTCACTAATGCAGTTTTGCTTTGGCTTTTTTATTATTTTTATTTTCTTACAACTTCTTCCTTAGGAGCCCCCATGATCATTCTGTGTCCTTCGAATATATATATCAAGATATCTATCAAGTTCCCCCAAAAAATAGTTCATAGCTGTCTGAGCTGACCTCTGCTTGGCGCCTCTCTGCTTGGCATGTAACTGGTCAAGCAGATCCCCTTGTTTGGACTAGACTTTTAATGAAGGCAATCTAACAAGACAAAGACAAGGTATTACTGAGAAAACGGGTCTGCAGCTGTCCACTGACCACAGAGACATGTTGAAACATGTTTTGTTTGGAATAGACCTGTGCATGTATGAACTGGAATCCTGGTAGCAATCTAAGCACTATGGTAAAACATACTTACTCTGGTACATAGGGTTCGTGCTGTCTTCCATTTCCGGTAGTTGTTAGGGTGTCAGAACATATCTCTTATACATAAGGGGGTGGAGGGACTATTGCATTTAGAATTGTCTTCTTTGGACAGAATTGTTGCCTTAGGGCATAATCTCAGAAGTAGAAATACCAGGTCAAAGAGTACAGATGAACCCATTTAAGGCTTTTGATCATAAAAAAAAGAAAGAAAGAAAAGAAAAGAAAAAAGCATTGCTGCTTGTTTGGATCTGACTCGTACCTACACTGTAGGACAGAACACAAGTGTCCCATCGGGTTTCCAGGGCTGTAATATTTAGGAGGGCAGGTTGCCACGTCTTTCTCCTGCAGAAGAGCGAGTGAGTTTGAACCCCTGACCAAATGCTTACTCAGTGCACCACCGGGCTTTCCGAAGGCTTTGGTTGCCTGCTGCCAAACAGCTTTCTCATGAGACCTTTTCACTTCAACATCCACTAGCAGAGCCTCCAAGCCTGCTCTTGCATCTGGCTCCCTAAACTCCTCTGTGTCCTCATTTGGGAGGTGGAGCTAGTGATGCTGCCTACCAACTGTGGGGGATGGAGGTGACTCAAAGACCCCACACGAGACAACATCGTGGTATCTCCCTCCAAAACCAAACCGCCTTCAGTTCCATGGAGTCTGTCCTGACTCCTGCATAGCCTACTGCACCATGAGGGCACCCTGGTGGTGATCTGGTGGGCTCACCAGGCTGCTTGGCTTCAAAGCCTAGATCAGTTGCTGTGTGAGCTTGAGAACGTGACTTCATCTCTCTGCCCCTGCCTCTCCTCAGCTGCAAAGCAAGAGAGATGAACAGACATCTTGTAGGGTTGTGGAGGAGACTTGAAGAAGTTATTTTATGCAGACAACACAGAAAGAGCTGTGGTTGTTCTACTGGATGGTGTCTGGTGTGGAAGCCAGCACGGTAAGAAACCTTCAGCATTCCTTCCCAGAGAGGCTGCCTGAGGGAGAGTGACAGGAGCCAGGTGCATTCTTTGTGCAGAAGGGGATCCAGCTCTGAGGGCAGTCCCCATCACTCCCCCCCCCCCCTGCAGCTTCTGCAGTGTTAGGGGGGAGGGTGGCAAGGGCCTGGGCCTGGTCCCTCTTGCCCCCTCCTGGCCCTCCCTCTGGCTGCTGTGGCCTGATCTTATCCCTTTTTCATCAGGCTGACTAACTGACCGGAAAATGCAAACGCATCCCTAAACGAGTGCAACTGCCCCCGCCCCCCAGCCTTCCGGGAAACCGGCCCCAGCAGCACTTAATTCTTTATTGAAAACCATTAACTGGCGTTCAGTTCTCTGAGCCCCAGTTTCAAATTACCCACAGGAAACAGCAGACTCAAGGGCAAGCCATCTCCTCTAAGAGACTGGCTGCAGGACCCTGACTGTGGGCACTTTTTTTTTTTTTAGAGCGCCTATGACTGCAGCAGCAATAATGAGGACCACAAAGCAACAGTCCCTGCACCCCCCAGGATGCATTAAGGCCCACAAAGTACCCTCCTCGCAAAGCCCCTTCAAGTGCAGGAATAGAGGGTGTGCGAGTCCCAACCCACCTGGTAGCAGGGAGTTTGGTTTGGTTTTGAGATCCATGAAAAAGCGTGGGGCCTCGGGGTCCCACAGGCTGGCAGGACTGGGGCCTGGCTCCAGACTTCCAAATTATTAGATGTCAGGCTGCTACCCAAAAGGTTAAGAGGTTCAAAAGGTTAGAGCTTGACTGCCCTCTGTCTGCTTTTATCTCCTCCTATCCCCACTGGCTGGAGAGTCTCCAGAACTCTCTTGCCATAGCACTTCATAGCCCGCCCCCCCCTCCCAGAAGATGGGGCCCCTGGCTCTGAGCAGCTCTCCGCCCTGACCTAGAGGGAAAAACCAAACTCACTATGATGAAGGGGAGGCCGACTGAGAGCAATCTTATAGGACAAGGTAGAACTGCCCTGTGAGTTTCTGAGACTGTGACTTTCCCAGAAGTAGGAAGCCCTTGGTCCCCTGGAGCAGCTGATGGTTTCAAACTGCTGACCTTTGGGTCCAGCGCCCAACCCATCACTGCTATGCCACCGGGCTCCTTTGACAGAGGGAAGGGAGGAGACGAGATGGAGACTTCCAAAGAGCTGTGACTCACGCTCACTGGCTGCACAGAGTGGATTTCCACTCACAGTGAGCCCTGGTGCCCCCTGAAAAGTCAAGCTCTACCTTGTCCTGTAGGGCCGCTGTGGGTCAGTAGCAACTGGACGGCGGTGAGCGGAGACGGTTTGGGAAGAAGGGATGGGAAGGATGAAACAAAGGCCTTCCGCTCCTCTCCATCAAGAGTCTCGTAAAAGATTCCCACATCGCTCTGCTTTTGTTTTGGTGATTGTTTAAGTGTCTGCTTCTGGGGTGGTTTACCTGGGTTCTTGTTTCACAATGCTGAAAGAATTCACGCAGCAGAAGCACTTTCGCAATCCAAGTAACTTTCATGTAGCAGTCAGACTGACTTGATGGTAATGGATTTGGTTTGGGGGGTGGTATATACCAGAACCTGAATCCTCCAAGCATTCCTTTGAGGTCAGGGCTGCTATTATCCCTATTGAGCAATGAGCAAAGTGAGGCTCAGAGAGGCGGTGTACCTCACTCACGATGACAGAACAGTGTCAGTATTTGAACCTGTTTCCACAACTCCCACTGCTTTTTTTTTGACATTATAGAGTTACATAGGGAATGGGTGAAGCCTGCCCAGGTGGGGAAGGTAGAGGAGAATGTTCACTGCAGAAGCAGAAGCAAGGCTGAGTCTAGGGAGTATCAGGGGACACCACATGTTAAGGCAAGTCAGGAATTGCTGAAGCATCTGAATCAGCCACAGAGAGGACAATGGAACAGTGCCCTCTGGGAGGACATAGCTCTTGAGAGAGAAGGAAACAGGTCAAATGACCTGACATTTAAGGTGAGGGTTGGTCTCCAGGAACAGAGTGCATTCTCCCGGTGTGGCTTCCCTCCTCCCTATTATGGCTGAGCAAGGAGGCCCTTGATGGAGGGAAAGAGTTTTGGCTCCAGATCAGAAGCCTGTTTCTCAGGAAACAAACTAACCAACCCACTCCACCCCAGCCCCCAACCTCCCTGCCACAAACTCAAAGGCCACCCACAGTGACCCTACAAGACAGAGTAGAACTGCCCCTATGAAGTTTCCAGAGCAACTGCTGGTTTTGAACTGTTCACCTTGTAAGCCACAACCCAACACATCAGCAGCATCCCACCTGGGATGCTGTTCACTCCCTCTCCAAGTCTGTGTCGCACCTTCTCTTCAAAGGGATTGCTGAAACCCGCCTCCCAGCACTGTCACCTACAGTGGTTTGCATGGAATAGAGAAGCTGGGATTTGATTCTCATTGACTTCATTTTACAAATGTGGCTGCTGAAGCTCAGAGGCATCAGTAGCTTGCCTTTGGAGAGACTCAGAAGACAGGCCTGGCAATCTGCTCCCCAAAGGTCAGCCTTGAAAACACTACAGTTCCACGCTGAACACGCGGTGTCACCATGAGCCGAATCTGCTCCACGGCGCTGACGGCAGAAGGAGACTTGAGCTGACGCTGGCTCTCAAATCTGGTATGTTCCTCTGGCTAGCTGTCAACACCCCACCCCACCCCCCTCCAACCCGGTCCTACTTTAGGCCTCTGGAGTCCAAGGGACTGCATCTGCCTCTTTGTCCAAGAAAGTCATGTGGATGAACGAAGACCGCATCTGTGTCTCTGAAACTTCTCTTTCCCACCAAACACTCCTAGGTTTTCACCCACTATCTCCAAACCTCGCGGGGCTTAGCTGCCCTTGAGGAAAAACCAAGGAAAGACAAACAATGAAGGAACTTTCTAGCGGCCTGGGGCCAAGCACTGAAACATCTCCGCCTCAGAGCCTGCCTTCAAGGCTGAGACGCCCGCTCTACTGACTCCCCAGAGAAACAAATCCGAGTGGGATTGCCCCCACACACACACCTTCTCCTCCCCCCATGCACTGCCACGGCCCAGCTGGACCCAGCTCGGCCCCCCCAAGGCGCCCTGTCTACTCCACCACGGTCTCTGGCCTGCCCTCGATGGCCCCCATTGGAGCCCCCTCCCTTTCTCCGGGCCTCCTTGCCGAACGCACAAGGGCCGCGCTCATTCCAGACACTGCCGACCTGTGCTCCACGCTCCCCTGCCGGCAGTTTCCCAGACAGGGCTCGGCTATTTATTTATTTATTTTGGGGTTAGCAAAGAAGAGGGGGAAAAAAATCACATGGGCCTAAAATGAATACTAATGAAATGCCTTCGTTAGCTTCCTTTGTGATAAGAATGAAAAATCGGCTTTCCGCAGAATCGCAAGCCATATATTTCTTTGCCCCCCCCCACTCCACCCCACCCCCATGCAGTCTTTTTTTCCTCTCTCTCCTCTGCCCTTTCTTCTGATAGGAAGATTCGAGATGGCCATGGAGCAGAGTCGACTCATCTTATGGACGATAGCTGCATTTTTAAGGGCGTCTTTGTTGCAGAGGGACGTGGTGGCGCATTTTCTCCAAACCCACTCTTCTCAGCCTGTAAAGCAAATGTACCTATTTGTCCTCTGCTGCAACAATGCCAGCTGCATTCAATCAACTGAGAAGCTGCAAGCCATAAACCTTCTTCCCTCGCTGGGGTGGGGGGGGGGGGAAGCAGGGTAGGGGGAGGAAGCAAGCAACAGAGGAGGCATGCCATAAAAATTCATCAGAATAATGTAGAGATGAGACGCGCTCCGATCGCCGGCAAGCAATCAACCAATCACTCATCCCGTGGCATTTACAGCACGTCTCATTCCCCTGTTCCTTAAGGACAATTGATTTTTCCTGATTCCATTAGCATAACGGCGTGGAAAATGTCTGCAGTGCAATATTTCTGGAAAGTTCCAACAAGTAGGTTGGGCATTGGAGTGTGACCATCTCCATAAAGCTTCCTCGGGCTCTGCAGCAGCCACTGTGCCGCAACGGCAGCAAAGGGCCCCGAGAAAATCCACCATCTCCAAAACCTGGGGGCCAAGGGCACCTGCGGGAGAGAGGGGGAAGTCAAATCAGGTCGTTCAGACCCACACAAAAATCCCTCTCTGCCCATCCCTGAGCACAGAGGCAATCTTTTCTGTCGCATAGGGTGTCACTGCGTGGTAGGGAGTAGGCAAAACCCACCCAACCCAGGAGAGACTGTGTCACAGATACTGAGTCTGTTTGTCGCCTTGCCCTTCCAAAGGCCTTGGGAAATGGTGCTTGATGTGATTATGTCTTTGTGTGTGAATAAGTAGGCTGTGAGAGTGGGTTCCCAGGAGCCCCAAAGCTGCCCCTCTGTCAGCTGGATCTTCATGACATGCTCGAGGAAGCAGCACAAGGAGTTGGGGGGCTTGAAGACTTGGGTTCAAGTCCTGACTCTTGGTGCGCAGCTATAGGCAACAGTTAATTCATCTCTTTGGGTCTTTGTTTTTCATGCAGACTGAAGACCTCATTACTTTCAAGGTTTGGGGAAGATTAAATGAGGAAGCATATGTGGAAGTCCCTAGGGTGCGACTGATGCCCAGGGGATGTTCATCAGATCAAACCTCCTCCCTCCCTCTTTCTCCGTGTTTCATTTTTCTCCTGACCACCATCAAGACATTCCCTCCCACTGTCAGTTTCAGCTGGCAAGATCACAAAAATTCCCAGTGCCAAAGGGAAATATACCAATCCCAGAATTTCCATCTGTTCTTACAAGCAAGATAAAAAACTTTTCTATGCCTTTTAGGGTATGCTTAGGGAGATTCCACTTATTCATCCCGAGACAGTCACCTGATCTCTCTTCTCTCTCTCTTTTCTGGTCTCCCATTGCACCAGAGTGGTCTGTCTTTGGAGCCCTGGGAGCTTAGTGGTTACACATGGAGCAGCAGTTCAAAACCCCTCGGCTGCTCCGAGGCTGAGAGACCAGGCTTTCCACGCTCATAAAAAATCAAAGCCTTTGGAACAGGCAGGAGAAATTGTACCCTGTCCTATTAGGTTCCTATGAGCTGGAATCAACCTGATGATACCGGGTGAGTGAGTGAGTCAGTGAGTGGTTCAGTGAGTCAGTGAGTCAGTGAACAAGTGAGTCTTTCTTTAACACATATGACCTTGCTTGGTGCCTTTCAGCGGCTCTTCCCTGCCATCTACTATCCTCAAAACTTAGCTTAGGCTCCACCTCCTCCAGGAAGGTTGACACTCACTCTCGTTTTCAGTCCCATAACCCTTTTGTGCATCTTACACCCAGCTGTAACTCCCTGTGTCCACGTCCTATCCATCCATCCAACGGTGGGCTTCTTTCAAGAAGTTTTTTCAGTTCTGTCAACCAGCATCTCTGACGGAACTGGTATTTGGTGTGTGTTCACTAGATGTCCGTTAAGAAGACCAGTTTGCAAAGTGTTGACCACATTGGCGTTCTCAGAATAGCTCGTGTAGGGTTCAGGTGAGCTGGCCAAGGTCCTGAATCGTGGAGTGCTAAGAGGACACCGAGTGAAACAGGAGGCTGGTTAAAAACAAACCACATAGCTTCTGAACAAGCCAGTCTCTGGTGAACAGAAGGGCAGGGGTTCTGGGGACATACACACTGCCCAGGACTGTCCATAGTCCTCAGGAGCCAAACGGGAACAAAACATGATTTTGTCACAAGATTGTTCTAAAAACTCTAAGATAACTTTTTCAACCTCTTTGAAGCCTTTTTAAAAGGTGTCTGCAATGAAAGACCTCTAAGGTTCCTCCCAGCCCTTTCAGAGGTTAGAAGAGTTGTGACTTGTGGGCCCACTACTCTGACAAAGCCACTTTTCATAAGGACTTCATGCTGTCGAATCTATTGGTGTGCCTCAAGGCTGGGCACATTCACTCTCCTATGAATATATTCCTGCCTCACAAGCACTCCGTTCATTATACAATGACCTATTTGTGTGGCTGTTTGTATTGTTTTGCTCGCTGAGTTTCATGAGGCCAGCAAATGGGCCTATCTTTGCTCACGATTGCACTTCGGGTCCCTGGCCCCTCAGAGAGAGCGGCCTCCCCCATGACCTGACAGGAAGGGAACAAAAGTGTCCAAAGCAGACCTGGTCACACCCAGCTCTGAATCAGACTCCAGCAGATGGCCTGCAACCTCTGGAAGTCCCAGAGTCAAAGTTCCAATGTCACGGCCTCTGCCTTCTTGGGACTCAAAGCTCTGGGGTGCCATCTTTCCTCTTGAACAGTGTGGAGAGCATGCTGAGGCCTGTCATGGTCCCTAGTAGCATGGGCTCAGAGCTATCCAGAGGGACCATGAGTCCAGCTTCCTTGCTATGTAGACAGAGAAAACCAAGACCAGAAAGGAAATGTGACAAGAAGAGGAAGAAGGAGTCATCTCTCCAACTCCTTGTTGTCCATGCTCTGGGCACTCCATGGTCCCTGAGTTACCTTCTATTATAACAGCTGTCTCCTAGAGCGGTCATCATCTAGTCACATGCGAGCTTCCTCCTGCAGAACCATTCCCTGTTAATCTTTGTAGTCCCACAGCCTAACTCAAGGTATGATGCATGGCAGAGCTCAAACTGTGTTTTCTGAATAGACACTGGATGGAGACGAGATAGGGAGAGCAGATGTCAAGGGGGAAGAAGACTGCCCAGGAAACTACCCAGGTCCAGCTTTGGCTTCATGGTGAAGTCTCTGACGTAAGCCTGCTACCATCACTGAATTTCCAACTTGTATATCCAAGAAAGCCAGAGGCAAGTCATATTTCCACTGAGAATGGCAGAACTTCAGGATTTGTCACGCTCACAGGTGACATGATGAACAGAGAATTATCTTACCATTGAGAGTGGGAGAAACCAAGGTCCTTTTTTTCCCCATTCCTTAGGGATGCAAAAGCAGGAGCTTTGGGGCAAGATCGTGCAAGTTTAAATTCTGGCTTCTCCCCTTAGAACTGTAGACCTGAAGTCTGCAAGGTGGTGAGGATTTGAGAGACTGTAGAAGATATTGGAACTGCCTTCAATGAGCTTACAAACTAATCATAAGGAAAGGGTTTGTCTACTCTAATGCCAGAAAGAATATAAGTTCCAGCCCCAGGAGAGGTGTTGGGGGAGGCCCACGGTCAGCTGGGATAAAAAATTTATACAGGAGGCAGGGTTTCATTGAGCATTGGAAGACACAATGGCTTGAAGAATGAAAGAACATTCCTTTTGAAGGAAGAAGCAGGTGAATGAACAAGGGATACAGTCCTGGCATGAGAATTAGGCCTGCTGACTGAAGAGTCTGGAGGGACTGTGGAGTGTGTGGAAGCTACCAATGGGCTCAAACATACTGGGGATAGCACAGGACTGGGCAGTATTTCTAGTCACCAACTTGATGACCTCTCATAACAATAATGAAGTTGGGGTTAAACCAAAGTGACTTTGGATGCTTCTGCACTGCTTAGGGCTTAAACAACTTGTGCCGGAAGTCAGTGGAGGATCTAAGCCTGAACTCCAGGATTCATCTTCAACATCAGCCATCGCATAATGATTAGAAGAGATAAGATGTCCCATAGTGAAGCCACATGAAAAATAAATCATCAGTTGGGTGTTGCTGGAGGAGAGGAGCTTGGAGCTGCTTCGTGACAAAGAAGACTGTCTACCATGAAACAGGCCAGGAAATAGGAGTTTCTGTCCCTACCCATCAAAGACTCACTTAGAGGGGCTCACTTTTATAAGTTAATATAAATTTGCCATAGATTATGTTTATATACTTAGTATCAATTAACTATCTCTCTGGTGCTTTATTTAAAAAATAAGTATCTCTGTTAGCTTTGTCCTTTGTTGGTTTGTTTTCCATGGGAAATGCATAGGTAGATTTCAAGCCAGTAACACATTTGGAATAATCACACATTGTGAATTTGTCAGTGGAGAGAAATTGAGACTGGAGTCAGGTTGGTTGGTTGAAATATTCAGGAGTTCAAAAATGTTCTACAACTACATTTGAGGCATCTCTGAGTTCCTGGGGCTGAGAGTCTAGCTGCAACCTGAGTCCAGGATCTATTTGTTGAACTGGATTCCCAAGCATGGGAACATTCAGAAAGCACAGCAGAGGCAAAAGTAAGGCAAAGAAGGAAGAGGTGGGGGACCTTCCTGGAGGAGGGACAAGAAGAAAGGAAGAGGTTGGGCTCTTGGGGAGAAGCAGTGGTTGTTCCTAGGACTGGGCTGAGCTTCCCATCCTTGCCAACCTGGGGAAATATTCCATTCCCTTCAGAGCTTCTAGGTGCTGCACCGGGAACTCTCAGCAACTAACCATGCTTTCTATGAAAGTTGTAGTAATGAAAATCACCCTCGAGTTGATATAGCCTTTAAGCCCTTCAAAACAGTACAGTTGGACACCCTGTGTTTTGCCAAGTGATCCTTGAATAATTAAGTTGGGGCTTTTGTGTTGGCAAAGCATGCCTTAATGGCACAAAGGATTATGTGGCTGACTTGTTGCAAAAGTTGGCAGTTCAGGTCCACACGTAGGCTCCTCAGAAAACAAGCCTGGCTATCTACTTGAAAACAACACCCACCCTACCCTACCCTACCCACCCTACCCTACCAAAAAGTGCCACTGGAAATTCTATGGAGCATATTTCTACTTCCTTACATATGAAGTCCCCATGAAGTGGAAGTGATCACTGAGCCAACAGTAGCTGGCTTGGTTTTGTGGTTGTTATAGCAGAGGCTTCCCAGTGGCCCTCAGAGACCTGTAAGTATGTTCCCCTCACTGACCACACTGAAAACAACAAACCAGTAGACAGTAAGCCCACTGCCTCAAGCAGACTGCTCTCCATACCCTTCCCCAAGAGGAATATGCATTGTGTACATCTCTGCGCCTTTTCAGATGCTGAGCCATGTGCCAAGAATTCCCGCCCACCCCCGACTCCCCACCTCCATTCTTCATCCGCCTACCTAGTCCCAAGCCCAGAAACTGATACACATTAGGCATTATCTTGATTTGGGTATCCCCAGAACTAAATTCTACACAGGAAGTGCTTGGGGAAGGGAAAATGCTGGAAGGGAAGTTGGAAAACACTGAGGCAGGTGAGAGAGGCATCAAGGAAGGGGGGCATGGTTACACCAGCAACCAGCTGAGCAACTGGAGTGTAAACCCAGGGATCCGCATGAAGCTCCTGTCTCAGAGTCAGCCTCCTGAGGGAGAGGGAGGGAGCTGCGTCATTAACTCAGCAGTTCTCTTGCCCTTTGGCTGAAAGCTGCTGTGGGGAAGGGTTCACACCCTGGTACTACTGGTGGGCTCAGAAGTGGTAGAGCCTGGTGGGGGAGGGTGCATGGAGGTGGGAACTAACAGTACTTCTTTAGGTGCTCAAACATCTGGCAGAATGAATGAATGACAACTGATCATGATAACAACAATCATTGATGTGTATTGCTTGCTATGTGACAGGCAGTCAGAGTTCTTTACACTTGCTAACTTTTTACATCTTTCTAACAATCCTTCAGTCAAGTTGGGGAAGCCATGGAGACTTAGAGGTACACATCCACCAGCTGTTCTTGGTGAAAAAGATGAGGCTTCCTGTTCCTGCAAAACAAAAGCTACAGCCTCAGAAACTATAGAGGGTCACTATGAGTTCGAATCAGCTGAGTGGCAGTGGGTTTGGGATTTTGAACAAATCTAAGTGATGTAGGAGCTGTTGGGTTGTTACGTGCAGAGGTTCAAACCCAGCAGCTACTTTTTGGGAAAAAGATGAGTCTGTCTGTTCTAATAAAGACTTTGTCTCAAAAGCCCTATGGAGCCATGTCCTCTAGGGATACCAGGAGTCAGAAGTGGCTTGCTGGCAGTAGATTAGGTTTGAGTTGAACAACCCTCCCAAGTGATTAGCATACGCATTTTCTAGAAAACAGACATGGGCCCAGTAACTTCCTCCAGGTCCACAGCTAACAAGTGACAGAACTAGAACCGAGCCTTGGCAGGCTGGCAGGTACCCACTCATTCTGCGTGCACGACCTGCAGAAGCTCCACCTGGGAACCCTGGCGCTGCCATTTCACAGCCACGTGGCCTTGGACAAGGCAGCAGCCTTCCAAGCCTCAGCTCCCTCATCTGGAAAAGGGGCACCACGGCCCCCAATCCTGCACACACAGCACCAGCTGATGTGTTTGGACTGGTCCACAACTTAGGCTCTCACACATTTATACGCGATGCGCCCCCTGCCCCCCCCCCGCCCCCCCAATGCTCTGTGGTTGGACAATGCAAACGTCTTCTACCCTCCTGCAGCTGCACCGGGGTCCCATTTGTCTGTTCCAACAAGCAAAAGCAGCCAGGTCTGTTCAGGGAAGAGGAGTGTGTCCTCCTGCCCCGCTCTCCCTACTCACCTAGGGATCCTGACACACTGCCCATGCAAAACTCCAAGCCAGAGCTCAGGGTCCCTTTCCAACGCCAGCGTTTGCCTTCCCCAGCTCAGGTCACTCTTTCACGTCGGTTTACTCATCTTTAAAATGGCGCTTATCATCCAGACAAGGGGGGTGAGCATGTGGGAGGGTCCCAACACATAGTAGGTGCTCAGGAACAGGCAAGATCACCTTCTTTGTTTAGGACAAAATACACTGATCTATTTCCATTAGGGTAAAAAAAAATCATAACGTTCACTTTAATTCTAAGCCCCGGAGGCCTTTAGCAGGGCTGACAACTTCGTCTGGAGGATGGTAAATATTTGTCTATTTCAGAGGCAGCATTTATCTTCTAAGGCGCTCGTGCCAGTCCCCGTGCTGACAAGCAACTTGTTTATTTATTACCCTAATAACAAATAGATTGTCAGGCCCCGAGGCTCTGCACGCGCCGATGTTGAGGACAGGACTGCTTGGAGGCCCAGGCAGCCCGGGCTGTGGCCAGCTCCGTGGGGCTGGGAGCTGGGGGTGAGCTGCCTGCGGGAACCTGGCTGCCTTCCACACCTGCCTTTTATTCTTTCTTTTGTTGTGCCCGGCATCCCTTCCTCTTAAGCCCAGATCATTTGCCTGGCCTCAGGCTGCAGCAAGAGTCCTTGTCTTCAAATGGGTCCCAGTCTAGACAGGGGGATATGTTGACTGTGAACATGGTCATGATAATAATAGGTGGGGAACCCATCACTCTGGGCCAGGCACTGTGCTGGGTGCTTACTGATATTAAACTCATTATATCCTAACAAGAAGCAGACACTATTCTCAGTCTCCCATTACTGATGGGAAGCGTAAGGCTTATGAGACTCATGGCAATACACAATATAGATAGATATCAAAGACTCTAGATAATTATGCCACATAATGCGCTTGATGGTGACAGTCACATGAGCTCCTAGCTATTCTTCCCAAATGCCTACCACACACCTGCCCCCGGGCCTTTGTACTTGCTGTTTCTTTTCCTAAAACAGTCTTGCCCCCCAAATCCTCCTGGATTGTCCCCTTCAGATCTGTTCTCATATGTCACCTTTCAGTGAGGCCTTCCTCATTTACAATGACAGCCCGCACCTGCCTTCTCTTGCCTGCTTCCTCTTTCCTTCCTTGACCTCCCAAATAGTTATTGCTCTCTGTCGTCCTACGTTTGTTATGTTTGTGTTTGGCTCCTTGCCTCCCTCCCCTCACTAGACTGTAGCTCCACAAAGGTGAGGTTTTCCTGTCTTGTTCTCTGCTGCAATCTTAGTGTGAAGAACAGAGTCTGGCACGTGGAAGGTGCTCATTTTGTTGAATGAATGAGTTTAACCTCACCGTTTACAACCAGCGTGACTATAGCCCGCCTCCCAGTTGTTTGCCTCCCTTGGTGTCAGGTTCTTTTGACCTCTGAGGACTGGCAGATCTTTCCAGACCAGAGCCCACATCCTAGAGACCTCTCCACTCCAGCCCCACCTAAGCCAGGGTCTGAAATAAATATCTCTGCCCTCTCTCTACCCAAATATGCTCTTCCTCCTGGGGCCTCCTTACCTCAATCATCCTGAGAACCAGTGAGGTCAGCTTTGATTTTTCTCAACACACTCAACTGTCCCAAATCCTCAAAACTATTTCCTAACTTCCTCTTTCTCAGTCACCACCTTAATTCAGGCCATCACATTGAGGACAATTACCACAGCCTTCCTCCTGGCTGCCCTGCCATTTCACTCCCTTCCTGTGGACCAGCCCCTAAGATCAGCTAAGATGTCAGCACTATATATCCCTGTAACTCCATTGTTTCATATTCTTAGGTGGCTGCCTACTCCACATTGATTCAAGGTCAAATCCTTGAAGGTCTAGTACAAGGGTCAGTAAAGTACAGCTCATAAGCTAGCTGCAGGTCTTTAGGTATGCACATGTGGCTTGGAAATAAAATCGAAAATGAAAATAAGACGATCACAGTTTCATTTAAAGGATCTGATTCAGATAGTGGTGGTTTCAGCTTTAACTTGTTGTGAGGGACAGGATTAGAGAGTCACTCTCAAGTTTGCAAATCCCTGATCCCAACCAACCTTCCTCAGCTCCCTGTTTGTGTTGGCCCTGCTCCCGCCCCATTCCCCAAACATAACAGGCTGTTGTACACTCCCATGCTTGTGCCCAGGCATGTCCTCTACAGGGAATGTCTACGTTCCTCTCTTCTGCATGAAAAACATCTCTTCATCTTTCATGACCCAACTTAGATGTCACTTCTCTGAGAGGAGAAGAGGGGAGAGGAGGGAAAGGAAGAAGAGGGAGCACATCCCTCCCTCTTAAGCCCAGATCATTTGCCTGGCCTTAGGCTGCAGCAAGAGTCCTTGTCTTCAAATGGGTCCCAGTCTAGACAGGGGGCTATGTTGACCGTGAACATGGTCATGATAATAATAGGTGGGGAACCCATCACTCTGGGCCAGGCACTGTGCTGGGTGCTTACTGATATTAAACTCATTACATCCTAACAAGAAGCAGACACTATTGGATGAGGCAGGTCTGGGGAACATCAAACCCCTCAGCTTCAAGGCTCCTCTGTCAGGACTTGGTTCCTGCAGCTCATGAGCTTAGATTGGCTTCCAAAGACCACATGTGATGGCCCATCACTGGGGCCATCACAAGTGCAGACTGTGGTAATGATCAACCATGAAAGATGAGGGTCTTTTTATGGAACAAGTTCATCATCTTCTAATTCCATTTTCCCATCAATTTTTGGAAGTCCTGTCGCACATACACTGCAAGAAAAGATCCTTCCAATGCCTCACACACACACACTGCAAGAAAAGACCCTTCCAATGCCTGAGGTATCGCTGCCATGTATCTGAGTCCTCACTTCACCCATTAGTCACGGTTGAGTACCGGGATATCAAGAGCTGTTTGGGCAATGATTTGAGAGAGAGAGAGAGAGATAAATGAATTAATACAAGTACAGTTAGGTTTAAATTTAAGGATTTATCATTTGTTTTCCCTTTTAACCCATTTCTAATGTGTTCTACTTTTATTATGACCTGCTTTCTTTTGGAATATGTATGTATATGTCCAATGTCATTGAACAAGTTGTATAGAAATTATTAAATAAGAACCTCATTTGCTGTGTTTCTTACACTGAAAGCAATATAAGATCTTTTTTTCTATAAGTTTTAAAAACCTTAAGCAAGACCAAAAAAGACTGTCTGGGGCTAATTCAAGATGGTGTGATGTCGTGACTGAAGCCACAAATCCCCTAGAGCTTGGTCAGCAAACTGTGGCTCACAAGACATAGGCAGCTCTTTCATGTGAATGTGCGACTCTGGGGTCACATTGAAAACATTTGAAGGTCATTATTTCAGATCCTGGTGGTTTCACTTATTTGGAAAAAGATATTTAAGGCTCTTGAGTGATTTTAAAGTTGTTTGGAAGGACAGGATTGGCTCTTGGGTCTCAAAAGTGTGCTGACCCCTGCCTTGAGTGAAGCCACCGGGGTATGAATCCTACCCTTTCACAGGGGTCACCCAATTCATAACAGTAGCAAAATTACAGCTATGAAGTAGCAACGAAAATAATTTAATGAGGAATCGTATGAAAGGTTGGCGGCATTAGGAAGGTTGAGAACCACTGCTCTAAGGACTCTCTTGTCAGTGAAAGGAGGTGAGCAGAATCTGTGTAATAACCTGGGACTCTACTGTCTGACCCACTGCTTCCCCAGGGTAGCCTTCGCAGGCCCCTGCTGTGTGGAAGACAATGCTTCAGTCAAAGAGAAAGCAGAGATGGGTCCTGAAGTGAGAACCATCTGGGTGAGTCTAGAGAAGGTCTGGCATGGAGAGAAGAGAAAAGTCACTTAGTCGAGGAGGGACAGAGTGGCCCCTCTCCTGGCCTGCTTGCCTGAAAACTGGAGGAAGCCCCAGCTTTTGACTCAAGGGCACGGCAAGGTCCTGGGAGCCACCAATGTCAAACTCTTGCTGGTGTGACTCAGAAGCACAACATTCTGGTTGTGCTCTTCAGTTCTTCCTCGCATAGGAAAGGAGAGGTGGGAGTCGGTGGGTAGCCCCTTCCTAAAGAGCAAGTGCATTCGAGCAGGGATAGTTTCACCTCTGAGCTGCGGCCACCACAAAGCATCTGAAAGCCAAGATTGCCAAGGCAATCTTGACGGTGAGGCGCTGAACCATCGTGCACGGAGCCAGGTCTCAGTACCACAAATGGGGCCCCGAGGGCAGCTCCACACGCCCACTGTCGGCCTCCCCTGCAGTAACCCCCGGACCCCAGGGGAAGAATGCACATAGTTTCTATGCCTAGTTATCTTTCCACAAGTAGATCTGAATCTCAGCCTTTCTCGGGGGTGGGAGGGATGGGAGGGGGCGGTGAAACGATCCTTTAAACCAAGAAAAACTGCACATCACAGAGTCAGAGGCTATAGCGTGCCGCTAAAACTGGAAAAGACTTCTGGGCCAGGAGTCCAGCTGCTGCCACTAATTGGCTGTGTGACCTTGGAAAAGTGAGTTCCCTGCCTCTTCACCTGTTTCCTCATCTTGGTGATGAAGACCCTTCTGCACCTCCTGACCTTTCTGTCTCTGTTCCTCCTCTGCTCCGGTTACAAGCTGGCCACCCAATGCTTCTCTCCGCACAAGAATTCACCCCAACTCCTGGGGACTCGTAGGACAGGGGGGAATAGCCCCTGTGGGTTTCTGAGACTCTAACTCTGGTATTGCAGTTAGCAGCCAAATGTGTCATCCCATCACCAGGGCTCATGATCATGATTGCCAGGTAGTCATTAAGCATCCATCTATAAAGCACGCTATATATTCATCTCTAATTCTCATTAAAACCCCTGCAATGCAGACACCATTGTCACCAATTTGGAAATTATAAAATGAGACTTGGAGAGGTTCAGGCTTGTTCAAGAAAACACAGAGAAAGGGGAAAGGGGAAATGTGTATGTGGGTTTGTCAGAAAGTCATGTGCACATACATGTTCCCTGCAAGGCCAGGCAGGTTCCCGGGGCAGAGACCGCAAACGGGGCTTGGAGGGACTCAGGATTGCTTGTCACAGTCAGAAAACTGGGGAACCCTTCCACTCCCTAGGCACTTAGTCTCACTCTGGGACACACAAGCCACCCAGAGCAGCACAGAAACCATTCCCTCTCTTGTCTGCTCTTTTTCTATTTCCCTGCCTGCTTCCCAGTAAAGACCCAAGGTAGCACAAAGAGTTAGCACTAGACTAGTTGAAAGATGGCTGATTCAGACCCACCTAGAGGCAGCTCAGAGAAAAGGCCTGGTGATCTACTTCGCAAAGGTCCCAACCTTGAGAACCCCGGGTGCCACAGGACTCAAGGACATTGACTAACAACCATCGCCAGTGGGAAATGAAAGGGTAATTTTTCATCCCATCTCCTGATTGTCTCTTGAGTTTTTGTGGGTAAGATTTTAGGTTTTGGTTCAGTCAGGTTAGTCACTTACTAACGGTGTGACCTTGGGCTGGTCAGTTAACCACTCTGAGTGTGGCAGTCATATGCTTATGTTAATTTTATAATTGAAATGTAGGGGTGGAGTCTGGCCTGTTAATCTGGAGATAGCCATTGAGTAGCTGACGAGGCCTCTATGTGGGCATGGCTTTCACCTGAGACTCCTGGGAAATCTCACTTTATTTCCCTCCTGAAGATGAGAAGCTATCTTCCCCAGTTGTTGGGAGTTAGTTTGAGAGGTGATTAACCACAGGCAACACAGAATGGTGGTGGCTGGGAGGCTGGAGTAGCTGGTGGAGAGACCACACGGCTTTGCCCTGATGAAGACAGACCTCTGAAGCTGGAGTGGCATGCTGTTGATGGACCTGAGCCCTGGAAGCAAGGAGCCATGGGGAGACCCCTGCCAGCACCAGAATTCTACACCCACTGACCTGTGACTTCCTGAGTCAGAAGCAGACTTTATAGACTGATTTCAGACATATGGGTTAATATCAGACTTATGACTTTGGAATGGACTGGGCTGGGATGCTTGCTCCATGTCCCATTTCTTTTGTATATAAGCCCTTTCCTTATACCTATATGCGTGTCTCTGAAATTTGTTCCTCTAGTCTATCCAGACTAACTCACTGAATCTTGATGTCCTCAAATATGGTGTCGGAGTGAGA